>JAXGGA010006695.1:0-67990 GCA_038373865.1 Uloborus plumipes
TCGAACAACTCGGTGGTGTGTCATTGCACAAGTGGTGTGCAAAATATCCAGCAGAACAAAACTGATATATACTGTTTATAATAGCATTAATTAGCAACAGCATAAAAATTTTGCACATATCAGGGCATAACATCACATTGAAATCTCAAATTTTAATGAATATGCATCGAGACTCATTATGCATCACATGGAGATGTATGGAAAAGACCCTCAAAATGATGATTCTTAGAAAAAAAGACAAACTTACTTATGGAACTTCAATTCAAATGCTCCATATTTCACAATGCGCACAATATACAATTTACACATGAAGAGGCCATTTTTTTGTATCCAGTTTAAAGAATAAAAATGTATTTTTCTTTAATTATCTTTTTTAAATAATATCTTTGAAAAGAATGGTTGAACCATATGGGACATTCCATGGTAACTTACGTTACATTTCGACCAATTATTTGGCATTTAGCACCTCTGTGCAAACAAATAATGTTATATAAACCTTGTACAAAAGTGATTTATGAAAATGGCAATCAAAAGCGAAATTAAAATGCAAATGAGTGGCAATTTTGCTAATGTTTTCTTTTACACATGTTGTGAAAATGAAATATCTTACAAGCGTGTCAATGTGTTAGTGTGAAACAGTAATTTTGAAGTCGAAAATTGGGCCTTGATTGTAGAAAAGCAGGTGGGTCATTTTCACCATATGCTTGCATTTCAGAATTTTTAAGTAATTTTTTTAACTTGCTATTTTCTTTTAGAATCACTAACAGATGTTTTGCCACATATTTTAGGTGTGTGAAAAAGTAATTGGTTGTACACTTTGATGCATAATTAAGTATTCAAATGCTGTTGTAAAGCTTTAAGTTGCAAGGAAAATTTTCGTCCGTTACCATACAAAATCAATATGAAATCTCAGTTTTAAACTATATCATAGCTCCTAGAACTAACTTCAGTTGAAATTATTTGCGTCCCTGAAGCTTAAAACGAAACAACCAAAAATTTAACAGTAACTTACGTTACACAAAGAGGGAATTTTGTGTAACGTAAGTTACTGTATTATTTTTGGCTGCTAAATTTTGTAAAATTTAAATGCATCAAAGATTTTTGCATTTTAATTTCGCATTTGATTGCCATTTTCATAAATCACTTTTTACAAGGTTTCTATAACATTATTTGTTTGCACAGAGGTGCTAAATGTCAAGGAATTGGTCAAAACGTAGCGTAAGTTATTATGGAATGTTCCACATGACTGTGATGATTTAAAAGAAAACTATTGATTTTTTTCAAACATAAAGGAAAAAAAATGACTGGCATAATCTATGAATCTGTAATATCAGATTTTAAAAAGTCAGAAATTTTATCAGTTAAAATTTCAGTCGAAATTAATTATTTTAAAATTATAGTTATCTTTATTTACAAAGTTTAAAATCATCTGCTTTTTTTATTATTATTATTAATAACCTTCCTAGCTCACTAATTTTACCGAGACTTACTACTTAAGTTTAAACTTAATGATTTCATTTCTACAGATATCAATTGGAATTAGTATACTACCTATCGGATTTCTATTGATGTCAATTAAAGCTTTAAGTGATATCCATTGGGATCAGTATCCTACTGACCAGATTTCTATTGATATCTATAAAGCTTCTATTGATATCCATTGAAATGCTTTCCTACTGACCAAATTTCTATTGATGTCTATAGGGCTTCTATTGATATCCATTGGGATGCTTTCCTACTGACCAAATTTCTATTGATGTCTATAGGGCTTCTATGGATATCCATTGAGGATATGATCAATAGGCTACAGATATCAATAGCTTCTATCGATACCAATAGAGACATCTATAGAAATCAATTCATATCAATAGAACTGTACCGATATCAATAGATTTTTCTATTGATCTCTATGGGTCATTTTTAGTAGGGTAGTGCATAGACCGCCATTGTAACTTGAGATTGCTGACGTCTAGTTGTTCTGGGCTCTCATGATGCGAAACTACATTTGTACATAAAACATGCCTGTCACATGTTTACACATGATAGCTCAAAAATACATTTTACTGATATGAATGACGTTTATGAAAATTTTTTAGAATAACAATTTGTGGGAAAAAATGTGAAGCATATATATATATATATATATATATATATATATATATATATATATATATATATATATATTCGGTACTTAAATCCCTTAAAAAGCTTTTAGTACGGTTTCGGTTGTATAAATTAATTCAACACTTTTAAACTTCAGCATTCAACTAATTAAGCTTAGTTTCTTATTTGAAGAGAGTTAGTTAATAAAAAGTAATGCACTGTTGACACAAGAATATTTTTGATGAATCTTTAAGCATTTGTCAGTTAATCCAGAAATAATTTTTTTTTTAGTTGCTTGAAAAAAAAATCACCTCCAAAAGAAGACATATAATCTGTTCTTAACATTGAAAACAGTTTTTTTACTCACACATTCTAGAATATTTAAAAATTCCAGTTAGAATAAACTTTAATGTTTTAAGGTAACATCAATGTTTTCTGAATTCCCGGATAGTTTTCAATGTGACGATTAAATTGTAGACATATTAGTGTCTTTTTTTCTATAATTCTTTTAAAGTTTATAAATTTATGGCTACTTTTTACCTCAAATATTTGTTCACGAACTTCAAAGCATAAAATCAGACCAGATTTTATTGTCTTGACAAAACCTTGACCACAACAAAATTCAGACTATGGTCTGTGTAGACATGACAACGACCTAATTGTTACAGAAAATGAAAACAAGGGAAAAAATATAATTTAAGAAGTAGTTTGTTTTAAAAAAAATAATTATGACACTTATAATTCTTAATAAACAAATATTAGGTCCTTTCTGCCTGAAAATGAGATTGAGGATAAATACGAATGAAAAATCTTTAGGTTTTTAAATTAAATATTAAAATTAAAAAGAGCATAATAAAAAAAAAAATTCTTAATTTTTACACATTTTCTTGAAAAAAAAAACTTAAAAGACGCCCAGGTGCTGTTTCATTTTTACTGTTGACGTCCGAAGTGAACAAGTTGGTTTAACAAATTTTAACAAGAGAACTCACGGGAGAAATTTAAAACTTTTTAAAAAAATTTCTAAAAAGCTTAAGCATGAGAAATATTTTTGATTCTGAAAACTAGTAAAAACTGAAAGAATTTGAATGTTTTTTTTAATTTTTCTTTTCCTAGAAAACAAACAAACAAACAAAATGATAAATGGTGTGAATAAAAATCTAAATCAGTTTTTATGTAGTTAGACCGTTTTGCCGATGGTAAACGATTGAGTTGGATTCCTGTATCATCAGATTTATCGCACTTGATTTTTCACACAAAAGAAATAGTAGGAAATGATATTAATTTTTCATACAAAAGAAATAGCGGGAAGTGATATTAATTTTTCATACAAAAGAAATCATGGAAAATTATATTAATGTTTCATACAAAAGAAATAGTGGAAAATGATATTAATTTTTCATACGAAAGAAATAGTTGGAAATTATATTAATTTTTTCTTCAAAAGAAATCGTTGGAAATGATATTAATTTTTCATACAATTAAAACCTTTCTTGCTAATACTTCCACAAGTTGATTTCTTTATTTCTCAACGTCGAATATTTTGGTACGGAAAAGTGACATACCATGCAGCAGTCATTCCTAATTTGTGACACACACACACCTTATATACGGACGCATCTTTATCTTTATTCAAAAAGGAAAAAGTCATACATTTAATGAGAGTTGGAAAATTTTATAGTCTTGTCTGATTTGAAATGAATATATTGAACAAAGAGACAGATGTAAACATTTTGTCTTTTTTATTATTGTCAAAATCAATTGCTTTTTCTCGATTTTCGTTATATTGACGAAATAGTTCTCTTGGCGTTGCATTTTTAATAAGTTTTATGCAACAGAATCGATTTTTGTATTCTTTGTAGGAATTAAGCTGCATTGAATTCCAATTCTTGGAAAAGAAGAATCGGAATACTCCGCCTTATTGCAGCAGATTAGCTGAGGAATACAGCGCAAGAAACTGGGAATACTATTACTGCAGTTGGAATTTTTCTATGTATTTTTTGCTTGCTGTGAGAACAAAAAGTTTTGTCTGTTTTTCATCGCAATTCATTCATGTTTTTGGCAGCAACAAATTTTAACTGTGAAAATCTGATGCCAATGATGAGAAAGTTATCTAAGATGAATATGTACTATATTAGTTTTTTGTCAATGCTTAGCGAAGGGGAATATTTGGAAATTTTATCAGTCATTTTATTTACCAGGGGTACTTACAAGGTACTTACCAATCAACAATATGTAAAGTAAATACTTAATGATATTTATAAAAAGAGTATAAAGCTTAAGCTAATAATTTTGAAACTGCAAATTGAAACGAATAAGAACTAAAAAACAATTTCATTCAAGCCACCATAAAAAAACCTAAATGAAAAACAAGAAGGGGGAGGGTCCTTCAGTCAAAAGTATTACTTTGTTTCACTGATACTGGTAGAATAAGCAAATTTTTTGTCCCAATAGTCTTTGTTTATCAATGTTTTGAACTGTCTGACTGCTAAATCAAAGCGAGGTCTCGCATGACGTTACAAGTAAAGGAACTTTGGCGAAAAGCCTGGCTGATGCATCAGCCATTTTGGTTCTCCAGTAACCCTATCTCTAAAACTCATTGTATTGCATTTTGCACAAACAGAAGTAATAAAGTAAAAGCGTTTAAGCAGATCATCAACAATTTAATTCAGTTTAAGGCAGGAATTAAAGTGAAACACCATTGCAATCGCTTCGAATTGCAATCGCTACTGGAAGTAAATTACATTATCATCAACTTAACTTGGCACTGACGTCACTACGGGCGTAGCCAATAAGAGCTCACAAGCAGTCAGGGATCTCCTCTTATTCGCCAAGTAGGCTGTGACGTTTTATCTAGCTCGTTTTTCATAAGCAAACGTCACGCTGACGTCACGATGTTTTTATCAAGAAACGTTCTAATGTAATTCATTTCCAGTAGCGATTGTAATTTGCGATCGCCTGTTTCACTGAGAATTTCTGCCTAAGTATTTTTTTTATTAAACACTGATATATTTAATATATAAAGAAGTGTCTTGACTAAAATTTAAGGCGTCTCTCAATCCCACTGACCAAAAGCTTTTTTCCCTCTCTTCTACGCGGGAAATTTTATAGAGCATGCAATATAACTGCATAATTTTTCCACTGCAATACAAGCTTCACATCATTGCCGCATGAAACGGCGCATATGAACGGCTCAGAACACAAGTAAACCATGTCCATAAAAAGCTCTCCTTGCTACAGGGGACCAAAGTTAAAGCTGTATAGCAAAATTACTTCTTAACATTTTTTATAATCATAAATATATAGGATATTATCTGAGTAAAGTTTGTTTCATTATTGTGCTGAAATTTTACTGTTAGTGGTTGCTATTGCGCTGCTAACTCGAAAACGACAAAAAGTGGACTTTATTAACTTGAATTATGAACCGTTTGTGAACTCTTGAGCATCAAAGCAGTCCTGTGCCAAATTTGGCGCGCCGCGCGCGCGCGCGCACGCACACACACACACACACACACACACACACACACACACACACACACACACACACACACACACACACACACACACACACACACACACACACACACACACACACACACACACACACACACACACACACACACACGCACACACGCGCACACGCACACACGCGCACACACACGCACACACACACACACACACGCACACACACACACACACACACAGTGATGCATTTATTTAAACAAAACTAGTGTGAGTTCAAGACAGTTCAAGTACATAAAAAATAAAATCTTAACGGAGATTCATAAGGTAAAATATTCATAATTCAGTTACAATCATATATGCGTCAGTGGAATATAAAAAAAGTAACTTTATGCAACGTCAATTAAAATTATTTATTTTCTCTAACTTAAAATTAAAACTAAGTAGCGTAATAATAGAGAAAACGCGCACAAAGAAAAATAAAAGCAAAAATCACACCCCGCTTTAAATTTTAGAACAAAAAGTAGAAAATTAACAATTTACGCTGAATTGGTAAAATTCAATTATAAGCTGTCTTAATTCATAGGAAATAAGCCTAAAGTTAGTGAAGTAAAAAAATCTAATTTTTTTTAATTAAAAAAAGTAACATATGTTTTATTATTTTTTGACTAATTTAACATGTAGTCTATGGCGAAAGAAAGATTTAAAACTCCGTTAAAACAAATCCTCAATGTTACATTATTAACTTTTAGCTATAATTCTCTCGATATTTAAAAAACTGCTAATCAAGAGAAGGAAGAAGATAGTAATATGATTACTTTATCAGAGCGTGGGCGTGTTAAGGCAACATTTATCAAATATTACACAATTCAAGAATTAGAAAAGAAAAATTTATTATTTTAAATTTAAAATGTGAGCGTATTGCCATTTTTTTGCCAATTTTACAGGAATATAGCTAGGTTTAATATCCGGGGCTTAGAGTTGTATCAATTGTGTGATCAACAACGGTTATCATAATTTGCCATTTTTTCTTCCTTTCAATTCTTCAAAATACTTTTTCTTGAAAGAACTTCATCGAGAACATGGAAGGAATTTCTTTTTTCTTTATTCTGACTCATTTTCTTTCTTAAAAAAAGTCCCAAACGACGTTTAGCCGCTCTTTCATTCTTATTGCTGACGTCACAAGTGGAAACAAAGCTCCAAGCAAGGCCACATAATTGACGAAGCGGCATTTTTCATTGTTGCAGATATAGGATCCCCCTGTCTTTAAACTAGTTTTTCATTTGTGACCTCATACGAGACATCGCTTTTCTTTGGGAATCGGGTATTTTAAAAATGAAAAAAAAAAAAAAAAAAAAAAAAAACTTTTGGACAGTTTTTTCCAGTTTTTCTAGCCGCATGTAATAATTTTTATTTTATTTATTTTTTGTTGCTTATTCTGATATTTTCAAAAACAGAAAGTAGTATTTTTCACTGAAGTTGACTGATGAATGAATGACACGACACCCCCATTTAGAAAAAAAGTTTCAAACTTCAGTGATGAATTAATTAAAAAAAAACACACACACACAGCCAGTTTTAATGTCATATAGTAAGTCATATAATGAGTTATAATGTCATATAAGTATTTGAGTGGTACTTAAGTATTTGAGTTTATCTATGTGTATATGCAATGCAGAGTTTGACTCTCCGTATTTGGAGATAGTGCTGTACACATTGAAGTAAGGATACGGTTGTGGAAGTGGTATCGGCAGACAATGGTGAATGTGGTTTTTTCTTCTGCTGTTTTGGTGTATTTTCAAAACTTTTCACACAACTTTTAACTTAAAACTTAGACTCCAAAAACTTTAGAAAATTCAGAAACCATTTTTTCAATTGCTTCTGGTAAATCCTTAAACTCAATAAAAGGAATTATTTGCGAAAGAAAGTATGCGTTCCTGAAATATAAAGTATTTGAAAGTAAAAGTTTGAAGTTTACTTCATTTCAAATAAGAAGGACTTAGTATGATTTCTCCGAAGATACATTTTTATGGAAATGCTAACTAATTTTAAGTGGCTTTATTGGACAAATGTAAAAGAAATTGTTTTTTTTTTTTGCAATCAGTACGTTTCCCTGAATTTTTATTTACTTTTCGAACCAATATGCAAATAAATGTTTTCCATCCGGAAAAAAAATGATTTTTCTTTTGGAGCGCAAAAGCAAAATAATAACAATAATAATTGTGAGATGAGAGTACATTAAATAATGCTATTTTCTTTTTATGAAATGCATCACGGGAAAAACGAACAAATAGCGTTTGTGTTGACTGCATTAACTTTCTTTTGTATATGTTTATTGATACAAAAGAAAACTAAATAAAACAAAACAAAACAATTAGCTACTTACCTTCATTAAAGGCCTTTTAGTCCAGCACTTTTTAAAAACTGAGGCAAAGAAACTTATTCATCCAAATAAAGTTGATAATCACATTTTTTTTTGTTCTTATCCAACTTGACAGAATTTTTCCGCTTTTTTAAAAACGTGATCGTATTAATAAATAAAATAATAATTATTACGGAAATTGCAAATGTAAAGGGATCTAAGTTTAACTGCGAATAAAAATCTTTGCTGGTCACATGTATTTTAGAACACAGATAAGGCTAAGTTCTCATACTCACTCACTCCCTTCCTCCAGGGTATCCCGTATCGACTACCACACGTGGTTTAATCGGTTAGATGGGCTCCTGAAGAATGCTCTGTTTTTTTATTCAGATCAGGAACCGAGCCATTCCTGGTCCAGCACGGGACCCTCGAAAGTGATATCTTCACTCCCAGAGGTATTGATTTAGAATGGGAGGTTGAGGGCTTTTTGATGACGAAATTAATTAACGTACCCTAATCCCCATTAGTAAACACGGTGAATCTTGGACGAGTTGGGGTTGAACTCGACTCTCCGATTAAGAGTCCGATGCCTTATCAATCAGGCTACTACGATCAAGTGCTCATATCTGTACCTCAGAACCAGACTAACGTAAGTCCATTTTCGTCATTTTTCGGTAGAGGGGAAAAACGATTGTCGAATACATCGTTTTTCCCCTCTACTGAAAAATGACGAAAATGGACTTACGTTAGTCTGGTTCTGAGGTACAGATATTTGGGACAGTACACTAAGACATTTTGACAAATTTTGTTTTGTTAGGCTGGTTTACCTGTCAGTATTTCGGTCCTAGTGGCCCGATCCTATTTGGACAGCCTCCAAGGTAATTTTAAAAGTGTAATATGTATCCCAAGTAGTACACTTCTATTTTTAAAGGTTGTAAAATGGTTATTAACGTTGTGACAACGGATTAAAAACGTTTATAAAAATTTAAAACGTTTTTTGTGCTACCTGGGCATAAAACTCATTTCTCTGTACTTCAGAACCATACTAATGAAAGTCCATTTTTGTAACTTTTCAGGAGAGGGAGCAAACGATTGCTAGATGCGTGCAAAGGATAGAACTCGCCGGCTTTTAATGTTGCTAAATACTTGTGAAGGAATTAAAATTATAGAGTAACGTTCTCGTTGCTCGATGCGGAATAAGATTTCACATGCAATGTAGTAATAAAGTGACAATCGCCATTTTTGGACTTACGTTACGACTTTGAGTCTGAGGTACGGAATTGTTCCACAAACCTTAAACTTACACTAAGCCCGAGATTTTTAACCTATTCAACTCAAGAACCCCTTTTCGAATATCCTTAACTCTGCATATCGTCACTTCAGTTTTTTGAAAAATATATTAGTTAAATGTTAAAAACTATTAAAGTTAAATGTAATAATTTAAAATGAAAAGGAGTAGTATTATTTTAAGATTAATTTTATTGCCAAGTCTTAAAACACCAAACATACATTTTAAAGAAGCTAAAAATCTGTTTTAGCTCACACAGTGATCAATGTTTGGTTCCAGATTGGTCTTGTGTAATCGTAAATAGTCCCAAACATTAAACTAGTTCTATAGGTACTAGCTATTCAAATAAATTAGAAACCGTTTTTCGCCGCAAGTACAAGTAAGTTATTGTAAGGTATTTCACATCAGCTTCTGCCAGTTCGTTGTGTCTTTCTTCAACACCAGTGAAGAAGTTAATTAAAGAAGTATTGAAATTCTTTTGTTTAAGCTAGGATGGCACGGTATTACTCGAACTTTTATTGTAATGAATTTCAACCTTATCTATGTAATTCTGTGTACTTTTTAAAAGTTAAGCGTGTATTCTTTGATTTTTATGGGAAAAAATAGGTTTCTGACAAAAATTTGTTTTACTATCGTGATTGAAAATCAACTGATGAAATCATTTTGCGTTTTCTAGGGTTTTTTTTTTTGTATAATATACAGTCAAATTGCTATTCCATTTAGCATTTTTATTTTATTTTTATTTCTTTACCATCTGATATTCACTCATTGAGCTTAATCAACAAGTTTTCGTGGAACGTCTCTACATATAGATGAGAGGTAATCTTTAATGTCATATCTTTATATTAATGAAACTATTTTTATTCTTGAAATAAATGTAAAACATTCAATTTTATTACGCTACAAATAAAAAAAATGAAGTAGAATCGATATATAGCCCAAAAAACTATATAACGTCATTAAAAGGTCTAAAATTCAATAAGGAAACGAAGATTTACCAAATAATATCAACTTCAAAACTAATCCGAGCGTTGAAAGAATTTATAATTATTCCTTTAAGTCTAGTATCAATATTAAATCAACCCATTTATCATTTAAAGTTCGTGTCCATTTAAGAAAGTCAACTTAATTGAACTTAACGGATTTTAAAATTAAGTAATTTAAATCTTTTAATCACGTTCCGTTTGCTCTGTTGCGGTATTTCGGAAGGCTCTGAATTTTAATACCAAACCATATTTACCAACGCATATGAATCACCAAAACCCTAATATAATTAAATCGTCTGAATGTGGCTTGCTTGTTTTGAGGAGAATACATTTAGCTTTGTTCCGTTGGCAACAATGAAATTTCCAAAGTATTAGGAATGCAAATTAAGCAGATCATGCTTGTTAAATTTTATTGAATTGGGGACATTTAAACCATTTATGCCCAGTAGCCTAAAAACGGGACGCTTGTTAGTTACTGCATACAAATACCTTCAGACAAATCAGTCAAGCAACGATCCAGCATGGGTAGCCCCAGAAAGTAATTTTTTTTGAGAACTTATTTTTCATAAAATTAAACTATTTTAAAATGATTTGCTCAAATTTGATCAGAGTTGCCTTCTGTAATGTTACTTAGAAAAAGAAAAGTCAAGTAAAATCGTATTTTGCTCACATATCTGCAAAATTACACATAAAAAGGACGTTAAATAACTTAATAAATATGGCAACGGCGATCTATTTTACGTCTAAAATGTATGTAAGTAAGAGTTTTGTCCAAGTAAGAGTTTTAAGCACATAAAAATTGAAAAAAAATGTTAAAAAAACTTGGGCATAAATGGGTTAAATTCACAAAGCTTAATCTCGACCATTATATATTTGATACTTATGAAAGAAGTATATTCATGTTTGAAGGAGAAGTTTATTTAGATTAAACAGAGGGATCCTTTTTCTCCATCATTTGGCGTAATCGTTATTATAAAAGTTTCTGAATATCTATGCTTTTGTTTTTCGAACAAAGATATAATTAATTCGCTTGTTTTACGTTTGAAAATGAAGCGTTTATTGTCAAACAAAAGCAGCTCGACCTACTTTTTGAAACTTACAGGATTACTTACTATCCTGTACTTAAGTTTTTAAGTACCATCCTGTAAGATATAAGCACCATCTATTACTTAAAACTACAGGAGAAAAGAAAAAATCCTTTTGACAACTTTATTTTTTCAAAAGATGTGCTTTTCGTTCGAAAATTATTTAGTATGCGAAGATATTGTTGTTCTATCTTCTAAAGTATCAGTACTTTCGAATTCCATACAAAAATAATTTGAATTTGGCTGACTTCGAAGTAAATATACTTTAAATTAATTTCACTTTTAAACTTTTTATTTAAATTAAAACTAATTCACGAGATTCCTCACTTTTTTGCTATGTACTCGACAGCGTAATAAAAAGGTGCGTTGGTCAAGCAGTTTATTACAATAATATTGTTAGGGTTATCCGTATACCATTACCGCGGAGATTTTATAGCAGAGTGGAATGAGCTGGTTTAGAAGCGAAACAACCTAGTTTTACTTTTATTTTTAATTACCCCCTCCCCTATTCAAATTCCAATTAAATTCATGTGGTTTCTTACTTTTATGACGTATATTTGCATGAACTGTCAAAACTTTTAGTTCTAAACCACCTAAATTTCGTTGTTTTGCTGAACTATGTTCAGGTCAGTATTAGTTCCACCATATGCATAACTTCGCATGTAAAATGATAGGTGAAAGAGTGTCTTTCTGAAATTTAACTTTAAAGAAAGGAAGCGTCTGGACTATTAAAGCTCTTAGCCATTCTACGCTTTAGTATTCAAATTATGCTGACACCATCTTTATTCATAGCTAATTACTTAACAATGCATTAATCAGATTTACTTTAAACATGTATGCTTTAAGTCTCAGAAAAGCAACACAGGAAGGCATTGCAGTGCGTTTTAGTACCAGTGTACCGTACCCTACATTACACGCAAGTTCATAGACATTTATATACTGAGGAAACACTGAAACCGAATCGTACGCTCTTAATTAGAACAGTAAATTAAAAAAAGTTTTAGGGATACGGGGGTGATGTTAAAAATTCTGCAGCTGAATTTTCAGTAAAGGTTTTTTTTTTTTGGAAATGGAACTTTACCAACATTTTTTTTGTCTCGTCTGCAGCTCTTGCGCTTTTTACGAGGGAAGAAAGGGAAAAATGGCATCCCTATAAGAGAAGGCACAAGCGTTTCTCTGGTATGCAGTGCAGAACTCAAATCGGGAATAACATTGCAACGAATGTTTCAAACTGTTAATAGAAGTACACTTCGAGATAAGAACAATTCAAAGCATTCTTTAAATCGTTATTACCAATTTGTGCTCTGTACTGCATACTAGAGAATAGCTTGAGTCTTCTCTTATTGGGACGCCTTTTTTTCTCTTTATTGTCTTATAAAAAGCGCAAGTGCATCACACGGGATAAAAAAAAAAAGCGAAAGCGGTAAACTAAAAATTTAGCTGCCAAATTTTGCACAGTCACTCTCCTAATGCTTAAACTTTTCTTTTAATCGATTGCTCAAATTGAGTACGTTTAGTGTTCGGATATCTTGCAGTTAAATATTAATATGACGAAGCATAAAACTGGAGAGAGGGTAAGTCAGGTTTCCGTTTTTTTAATTAATTTATTTTTAGCGCGTACTTCCGTGGTACTCACTGTTTACTGCCATTGTACAAGTGACATCAACCTTCTTTGTATACAGAAGATCCTGAAGGTTCAAAGTTTTTTTTTGTAAACAATTTCATGTCTAGTTTGAAAACAAATGATGTAGTCTTACATGCGAGTTTTGCCAAATTAAATAACTTGTTGTTGTTTTTTTTTTCTTATAGAATCAGAACAGTATGTGCTTAACCTTCAATTTAAATATTAATAAGTAATAAGTCACAAAGGACTATCTTTTCTGAATGACATTTCATACCATGCAAAAACAATTAAGGAAGCTGTTTGTTTTAACTTTTAGAATTGGTTTTCCCTTTATTTTCAAAGTTCACAAAAGATTTTTTTTAATCATCCGGAATATTTTTTTACAAAATAAGAAGAATAAAATGTAAAAGAAAAAGTCGTCCGAACTTCTAAGGAAGTTAGAAATTCATTTATGAGGAATAGCACGCTTATCATTTTTTTAACGTCAGTTATCCGAAACCAAGGCCCAGGATAAACAAGTTTTCTTTTAAGGATGGCACAATTGACACATTCTAAAACAACGAAACTGATTTAATTATCTATGATCTAAATCACATTATTGCACCTGCTCTTTTTTGTAACTGATACCCTTTTTTATGATTCTATTTTTTGCAAGTAAATTAGTTTAATAAAAACAGAAGACGCGTGTGTTTGCTATGATACATAATTGGCTTTGTATGTTAAAAGCAAATTTTCGTGAAACTTTTTAAAATGGTAAAATTTTAAAAATACATCCATTTTTTTAAACTTAGTTTCATAAATCATTGTAGCATAACAAGAACAATGTTTCATCTTTTGCATTTTGTGTCTGAGATTATTTATAAACGCAATTTGCGATGTGTAACGCAGAAAACGTACTGGTTGAGATATTGAAAATGGTATTTCGACATTTTCCTAATAATATAATCTTTTTTTAATTGAACGAAATTCATAAAGAAAGCCTCTAAAAGTTTTTAAACAGTAGTTCAGAAAAATGACATCCAAAGACACGTTAGTATTAATAATCGTATAAATGCGTTTTAGAATGACAAGCCTTCTTTTTTTTTTTTGATATATGAAAATTGTAGTACAGAGATAAGAAAAAAATATTCTCTAACACGGTTACTATCTACATAGACAACTGCACGGTAACTGACGATCAGTTTCGCACAAAATACCTCACAAAGACTTCTAATACGTTAGGTGTTTCATTGCATAAAATTTATGAAGAACATGAATTCTAATTACATAAAATGCATATTAACTTGGAAGAATTCGTGAAACATTATTTAATTTTTTTTTTCTCAGTAACAGACATATCTCGTGAGATACGTCCATTACTAAGGCCTTATTTTAATATTTTTGAAAAGTTTTCAAAAACTTCAATGCATCATAAAGAAGTAGAGTTCATGTTCCTCACATACTTCATGCGATAAAAAGAGGAGATAATACATTTGGTGTGTTTTGTGCAGTAAATAATATTTGTATTTAAATTGAATTGCGCAAATTTGAATATATATGAAAAGTAAGGAGTGTAAAGAATTAGGTTTCTGAAAAGCAATTCAAATGTGATATATAGAAAAGTAGGCGTCATACAAAATATGGTCTGTTCCTAAACAGGTTCTAATCAGCACTTTTTGGCATAAGAGTCTAACGTCTAATCACTACACCTACAGTCTGTCGGCATCATCTTTGCATTATCCGTCTATGCATTATTCGGCCAATTTGCATTGTATTTGTATCCATTCCGTTATAACATTTACTCTGTTTAATGACCAGTAAAGCAGCTATATAGACAGTCCGACGCATCAAGATTAAGTTTTACCACTTTGGATCCAATTCCTTAACCTTTACTTTTAATTTTCATTGTTGCGGAGTAGGGTTACCAGAAAAAAGTTTTGGCACATTGCTAAGCTTTGCCAAATCCACGGTCCGCTAATAATTGCTCACAGTGAAAAATTACCAAAATGCGATTACTGGCCAGAAAAGATAACCTCTCAAACACACAAACACGCGCTGGATCCAAAGTGGTGAAACTTAACCCATTAATGCCTGACATTTATTTTTCCAAAGATATTTTGTATACTGGTTACAAACAATGTTTAATGGACAGGAAAAATAATTAAAAAAATATTATGTAAAAAATAATGTTTTTATTGAGGAAAGAAAAATTGTCCCTTAAAAGTTACGATAGACCACATACTTTTTTACTAAAATTATTTTCTGTCTACGATAAAATATTTAAAAAGACATTTTATAAGAAGAAATAAAATCAGCAATGAACATAAACTGGGAAGCTGGGAATCACTTTGAAAACTTAGCTTTTTTTCTTGAGATTGTGAACGATGTCATTTTTGATACAGGCCATATTAAAACTGCTACAGAACACACTTTACAATGGTTATCTTCTGCAATCTGTTAATAACGAATTGAAACAATACCAAGGAACTAATTGAAGACTATTATTTGGTTGAAATGTTCATTTTAGAGAAATTCAGACCCTTTTTTGGACTGTCCCTAAAAAGGGACGCTAGGTATTAATGGGTTAATCTTGATGCGCCGGCTCATATATATAGGGGCCTTAATGACCAGGGTATATCTTCAATGCAACATTATTAGAACTGTTTGCTTAATGCAATACATTTTAAGAGGATGAAAAACTGTAATATTAAAAAAATGGAATCACCTACAATACTGTTATTTTATTTGACTAGCTATAAAAATGTCTGTATTTAATACAATTTTTAGGTAAATGTGCTTAACCGTGAAACGATTACATGAAGCGAGGCTCTTCAAAATCAAAAATACTGTGTTTTATTATTCAAACAATGGTTTCAAATTATGTGAATAAGTAAAACATCAACATTTGATTACATCTAAAGCATTTTAAGATCCAGTAATTTCCGGTCTGCTTTGTTTAACTCGTTTGTTAAATTGAGCTCAACGGCAAAAATTGTTTGTTTTGGTTGTCTGTAATTTCCTTTTTATGAAGAAGTGTACTTTTTTTAGTAAATGCATTTATCAGTAAATGGGGAAAACACTCATGTATGTCAAAGCAAAGCAATATGCTGGCAATTTTTTAATATTTAGCATCTATTAAGTAAACGGGTTATCGTGAAATTTGAACTTAATATGTTTGTAAAACAATGTATAATGTTTTCCTTTAGAAGAACGCCACTACTGACCTAAATTCCATTAACTCTTTTCACATGCAGATAATTTTGACAAAGATGCGTTAACAAGACAAATTATGCCGTTTTTTTTTCATGAAAGTTTTTGCTGAGTGATGTACTAAAACCAGGCATATACAGGATATTTATAAAGACTGGCATTTTTGTCTAATAACATTTGTGGCATAAAGTGTTATATCCACTAAGTTATTAGCTTTGACTTTTCCTACATTCGTTCTATTGAAATGTCTCAATATTTTCCTTCAAAAAATGATAAATTCATGTAGTGTTATTGATTACTTATACAGGTCAGTTTTATGTTTGCAATCTCTACAGATTTTTTTTTTCCAATGGTGAAATGCCATTTAAAAAGATGACTTCTCTGTAATGTAATACTTCTGTTTATTTTCTAAACGAACGCGAATTAATTTGCATACACACAGGAAAGCAATTTAAATTGAAAAAAAAAAGTTTTTTTCATAGTTATCAGTCAAACAGTGCACGTCGGCTCCATATTTGGAAAATTGGAGCAAATACATTCTAGGGTTATTCTTGAACGGATCTAAAACGTATGGAGCTGTAATGCTTAACTTTAAACTCTCCCAGAAGTGCTAGGAAGCTGCTTTTTCCTCTTGGCTACCCCCCTCCTCTCAATTTTGTTCTCGTAGTAATTCAGATGAACAACAGGGACGTCATTTCGAAATATTCCAGGGGTGGGGGAGGGCAAAGGGTGCATACACAATGTAAAATTTACTAAAAAGTGGCAAAAGCTACGCCTACTTATATGCCAATACATTGATTTCCCAAAGTCAGGGGGGAGGCGGGGAATTGACCCTGCCCCCCTAAATGACGGTCCTGATAAACAAATTTAGAAATTTGAAAAATAAAAACCAGCGGAGTTTAAAGGACATATTCTCCACTTTTCAAAGCAACAGCATTTCTATTACCACTATTGGGGACGGAAAAATGAACGTTTTAAATATTATGTTACCGCCCTAAGCCAGTGCTAAGGCAGAAATACATAAATACAAGCAATACACCAGATGGAAGGACCGAGTCGGCAGTGTATTGGCTTGAATGCACGTTTTGCCGTACTTCCTTGGCAGTTCATATATTTTATTAAAAATACTAATTTAAAAGGGTAATGTAAAAACTTTTGTTTCTCTTAAGAGATCGCAACCGCATGTGTGATCTCTTAGAGTAAAACTTTTGCTCATTACCCTTTAAAATTACTAATTTCCAACGAAACATATCAGCTGCTTCGTGCTAGATAGCACGGTGCCTTTTCATAGATTTTACCTATTAGTTGCTCAAAAACAGAAAATGCCAGGAAAAACGAGTGTAGCCATCTAAAAATTTTAGCATTGTTCTATCGTGTGTAAGAAATAAAACCAGATTTTTTAAAACCCATGAAAGTTTACTTTGTCAGTTTCTGGCACACTGTCTTATTCAGTTATAAAACTTAAGCAACTGTTAGGATGACTTCTACAGTTATCAGTTGGCTGTTTTATGACCTGTAATTAAGTTTTATGCGGCAATCTGAGGATCCATAAAAAGAACTGGGCCAAAACATCTGTTGTGTGAGTGTACAAACTTTTTTTTTACAACTCCGAGTTCCTTTAATGTTTATAGTACCGAAGACGTTAAGCAACTAATTGTAAATGGCAGCGCTTGCACTGCGTGTGCAGTTGAGAAAATCCAAACGAATTGAAAGCTCAATTTGGAAAAAGAGTGAGAAAAAAGTTTTGATTTCCTTTAAACCAACGTAATAAAATAATTTCTAAAGTAATCCGTATACATTTCGTAGTTAAAGTCTTTGAGCCCTTTTCTTCCGAAACATGTGCATGAACGTTTCGTAATTTTCAAATGTTTATGCCATGTCATTATGTATTTGTTTAGTTAAAAAAAACAAATCTGTAGTATACATACAAGTGTTTCAAAGTTACCAAACTGTACAACTATATTTTTGATGTTCAAAAGTGATACTAAATAGTAAAATATAAGTTCGGTGATCAGCTCTCAACCACCAATAGACTTTTATTCATTCGGTAATGTAACTGATTTAATAAAAGTAAATACAAAAAATACCCTCACATAGTTTTTTTTCTTTTTAACGAATCAAAACATGATATTTAACTTGTCGAAAACTTGGTTGTGAAACCACAGACCCTATCAGTTCTCAGGCATGAAATAAGGCATATAACGCTAGGTAACATATAAAAATTTTCTCCAGTTCACTACTTAGTTAAATCTAGTTTTTAATTAAGCACGTGTTTAAAAAAACTTTGACAACACTCTCATGCACCTTTTAATTAGTTTTAAGAAAAGATTAAAAGTAATCAGCAGTCTAAAAATTAATATTCCTGTTAATTTGATATAAACAAATTAGGATAGCATTTACTGTATTCTGAGGTAGAAGCACTTTTTAATTCGTAGAGTGAATTTCTGAACACAAATCGTGAATGATTGATGAGTTTTAATTATTTGTGCTCAAAAGAGGTTACAAACCATTAAAACGATTATGCTTCTATGCTTAGTTCACATAGATCTTTTTCGTTTATTTTCTCCTTTTTTTCATGAAATATGTTTTATATTTCAGCCGTTCTTGTTAATGTAGAGAAATTCCGGTGCAATGACCTTCAAGAAACAGAAAATTTTGTCCGTTGTTGGGAAATTCGTTATTATGGACTTCAAGCCAGGTAGATATTAATTGGGATTGAAAGTTTAATTTATTGAAAATGATATTTTGTTGTATTAGTATTCACTGTGTCAACCCATACTACAAAAATCATTACATTTTAAGCACGCTTTTATTATAGCTTCACAGTTATCTATCTATGTATGTAACGGGATTTTGCAACGCAATTTTCATTCACTTCCTGTGATCTGGTATAAAAAGTAACAGTTGAAAAGAAAAAAACTCAAGATTTTTTTTAGGGTTGAACGATCTTCCCAAATTTAGGCAATCTATATAAATTTAGATTTTGTATATGAAATATTAAATAGGTTACGCAATTATAAAATAATAGTAACTGAAAGAGGTAACATACTCTTAGTTACAGTTACGCAAAATACTCATTTTAATTATCATATTCTGTTTACACCAAGACATTAGCTTCCCTCGTCTAAAGGTTATGCTCACAATTCTCATTATCTAGCTTTGAGAAAATGTGATACGAATTTGGTTCTGTCACTCCGATTACTAAAAACGTCACTTTTCATTACCAGTAGAATACTATTCTATTATCTGTAATAGTCTCACAGTTGTAATGTCAATTTGCAATAACTGCCGAAGTTTTACAGAAAGCTGCTGAAGTGTAGGAATTATTATAGACAAACGTTAATTTGGCACTGGTCGTTAGTTGTTACTTACATATTATTGAGGAATATTTTCAGCATTGACAAATGCATAACGATACTGATACACGCTATAGAGTCAAAAGTATCCGAACACTGCATTGAGTCTCTAGATAAATACCTAGTGATATTTTCTGCAATTTTATCTTAAAAAGGAATATCGTTATACTTATAATACTAATATCTCAGTAAAAAATTAATTACCCATGTATTTAGGGGACCAACAACAAATTAAGGAAGTCACCCGGAATGTAAAAAACCTCAGTGAACTGTAAACTTAATAACTTAGTTATTCGTGCTTTGTGCAGTTACTATATTAATTTTCGTAAAAGTATCACTTACATTCACGAAAATAAAAGCATCTTTTTAAAAAACAAATTTTTTCTGTCTCAGAATTTTGGTTCGTTAACAAACAGTTTTCTTGTAGGCTGCCCTAAATTTAAAACATTATACAAGCGAAACATTGTATTAAAATTTAAAATAAAACTTTGAACATTTAATAAAATATGAACATATAGTGTAATTTATTTCGCACTGCTCATGCGCGTAAAATAGCAGTTTATAACGTTAAAATTTTCGTAGCTAAGTATATGAGAAAACATTTAAAAACATATAGTTTAGCATTGTATATTCTTTTAAAAGATATATCTGATCCAAAGTATTTTTATTATTTTTATATAGGGAGTGAATGGTAAGAAGCTGTCTACAAAGATGAATTGTTAATTTATCTATTATAATAATAAATAAATCTATGTGACTGTACTTTCATAGTGTAATACATATGCAATAAATGAATGCTGTCTTAATTAAATTGAATAAAAATTCAGTTTGAAAATCTTAAAATGTTAACAAGAATGATAAACAGGGCAATTTATCTTTACGAACGTAGCAATAAAACGTTAAAACACATAATTACAATTTGTTTCGAAAGAATCTATATACATATTTTCCTCCTATTATGTTATTTATGACATCCTAGATTTTGGCGCGGACTCCTTGATCAAAAAATAACGGAAATGTTTAAAGATTGCTTGTTACGTACGTAACGTTGAAATTGCTCATCAACAAATGATTATAAATCGAAAAAAGGGCAAAAGTTCTTACTTTTTGGAAAGAAGAAAAATGAAATGTAGCGATAGAGCGAGTGGGGACAAAATTATAAGGACAGCCATTTCAAGTAGCTTCTTATTTACTTTCAGCTCTATAAATTTTAAATGGAACCAATCATTTACTCCTTAGTTACTGTCGCTAAACTAATTGCTGTATAAATCTAATTACATTTACTATAACTTGATAAATGATTATCTCGGGAGAAATCCATCGTTTTCTGTCCAGTTTTTGTTAATTAGAGGAATATGATATATAAGGGCCGCTTTTTTATGCTTTTTGAAAATAAATATAATTTTTACTGTTTTTCTATGTAATAATGTAATAGCCTTACTAATATAATAAATAGCCTTAAACTATTTATGCCCAGTAGCCAAAAAGCGGTACGCTTGTTAGTGACTGCATACAAAAACCTGTAATGAGTATATCATTTTACTAAAGCTGTTTTTCACAAGTTAAACAGTCCTTCTTCTTGAGAAAACCAGTTAGAGCCACTAGTTGGACATCAGAGTTTATTTATTGACAGCTATTTTCAGACAAGTCAGTCAAGCAACGATCCAGCATGGGTAGCCGCAGAAAGTAAGTTTTTTTTTTGCGAACTTATTTTTCATAAAATTAAACTATTTAAAATGATTTGCTTAAAATTGATCACAGATGCCTTCTGTAATGTTACTTTGCAAAAGTCAAGTCATTTAAGGTCGTATTTTACTCACATATCTGCCTAGTGTCCCATAAACAGGACGTTAAATAACTTAATAAATATGGCAACGGCGATCTATTTTACGCCTAAAATGTATGTAAACCATTCCATGTAAGAGTTTTAAGCAGAAAAAAAAATGTTAAAAAAAATTTGGGCATAAATGGGTTAATGTAATAGCGTTAACTAATAGGTTTATTTATTACGATAGAAATTAAAAAAGTGCAACGCTAAAAACGTTTCGAATTTTTATCTAAAGAAATAAAACTAGATGTTTGTGGAGTAGCAAACTTAAATTTAAATTTTTTTCTTGCCTTTATAAAGTTCTTACATTTTATTTAGATCCTGGTTTGGAAGAGAGTAAAAAATATTTTTCAACCTTCTGCTTTCAGAGAATATAATAAAATTGATTCTGTGTTTTCCTTTAATTAAAAAAGAAAAAAAAACCTCCGCATTTACTTAATTCACATTAAAAATTTCAAACCTTTTGTGTCAAATCAAGCGAAAACACTTTAATGAAGTCTTCAAAGTTCTTGAAATTGAAAATGGTCGAGATTCATTGTTCTTTTATTGATTCATGCGAGAAAAAAACGTGCTCTTTAAAATAGTTTTCAGTGAAAGACAACTAAAAGTAGAATACGAAATTTTGGGAAAGAAAAACATTTGGAAATCTTCTGGAACTAATTTGGATATTGTTCTTATCTAATAAAATGTCCTTAGAAGCAAAAAAAGTATTCATTGCTGTCATTGTATCAAAGGTGGAAATGATACCTACAGCTTGTCTTGATTATTATTAATACGCTTTTATTAGTTTCATTTGTGGGTTTGTATGTAACTGTGAATAAAAGATGAAATTCATGTCTTTACAAATACAAAAATAATATATTTAATACTATTAATGTTGATGTACGAGCATTATAAGTGTTTCAGTTGTGTGTATATAACTCTGAATAAAAGATAAATTTCACGTTCTCTGCAAGTATAAAAGTAATAGATTAATACTAAAGAGTAAACTACATTACATTGATTCAGTAAAATGCAAATATATATATGCATCTTTGCAAATATAAAAGTAATATATTTAATACTATTATTAATACTAAGGACTAAACTATATTATGTAAAATATATTATATGTTGATGTATTATAAGTGCATCTAAAAGTGTATTTTTTAGTTTTTTAAAACTATATTTAAGATTATTTTTTAATCAAAAACATACTCATGTGATTGAAAAAAAAATTACAATTTTCTGAACTTTTGCATTTAATTACATAAACTAAGAACTTATATCCAGCCAGGACACTATAGAGTAGTAATGAAAAGATTTGAAATGAGTAGCAATCGAACAAGCATCGTATAACGTGCTTCTGGAGCAAGCATTTTTACCCTCGTGATCCCGTCATCAATGTATGAGGTCCTATTGTTCGCCGAAATTTTAAAGAAAAGTCTTCAAGTTTAGCGAGTTTTGAAGAATAGTGGAAAACTTCTTTCAAAGCATTTCGTAGATGTTTACAGACAGTAAAATGACGTGATCAAATTCTCGTAAAGTTACAGAAATTGGCGCTTCTCGTGAAATTTCGACAGAGCACTTCAAACAAAAGTTGAAAATACATTTAGGACATAAAGGGCTTTCTTACATTAAAAGAAAGTCCACTGTTAGTTTTCCCCTTATCAATTTATTTATGTGATTTTATAGACTAATGTACACTTACCTTTTTCTCTCGTGTTCTAGGTTTTGTTGTCTCTGTAACCATATTCCAAATTCAAAAGATTGAACATCAAGGAAATGTCACTTTTTCATTTTGAGAGTAGGAGTACCTGATAAAAGTCAATAAAATAAATTTAGAAACATATATTTTCAGGTCAAACTAAAGAAAGATGTTATCCACATAAGGGGTTATGAAATTGTGAGTTTTTGACAAGAGAGAAGGAAGGTCTTTGTAAAAGGGACCCTCCTTTATCAAAGGGAAGGAAGGAGGATTTGCGTAATAAATGACATCATACATTTTTATAGCAACTTGTTTGTGTAATCTAACGAAACTTATTACAATTAGAGGTGAGATGATAGGGTGAAGTTTGACATTTTGTGCCAAAAGGAGAGAGGGGTGTAAATCTCTACTTCAAAGCTAGACTATCGTAAGACCAAAGATCACAATTTTCACCGAAGAACTGCATTGTAGTCCGCATAGACCCCTTGAGAACGTTCTTCTATAAAATATATTATTTCACAGTTATTTAGTAGTGCTAACAGAGCGCGAGTCCCATCCGTTCGCAGAGTAAATGATTTCGCGCTCTCGTGAAAAGTAACAAGAAATGGACTTTCGTTAGTTTGGCTTTGATTTACAGAAGTATGATGAAAAATTGGAAATCAGCTATGGATATCCCTTAATATACTTTTATGTGAGCTACAAAGTGAACTTAATAAATTTCTAATCATTAGCTTTTTGCCGAATTGGTGAGAAAGAACTTAATTCAACATACATTCGCAAGAAAAACTGACCCTGCGTGTTTCGTGGAAATAGTTAAACGCTGTCTTTCTACGAAGAAAATGAACTACGAGTTAAAAAATTATATTTCTGTGTTTTTCTTTCGCAACTGTGTTTATACGTACACCATTTCTTGAAAAAACATAAATTAATTAGCAGCTTTATTAAATGACTTACATTGAACTATACTCAAAAAAGTTAATTCAAGTAATTTCCCGGAATGTGTTAATTTATGAAGAAAATGCTTTTTTTAATGCTTGTTTACTCTTCAATGATAAGAAAATGTTAAGGATTTTTTCAGAAATTTAAGCAAAGTGCTTTCTTTGCAGATTATCTTTTTGTTTCAGTGATTTCAATGAAAAGAAAAAGGTTCAAATTTTTACAGTTATTTTTTTTTAATCAATGCTTTACATTTTCTCACCAAATTTCTGGCAATTTAAACTCGTGATTGTGAAACGACATATCGTTTTTTGGTGTTTAAATACGCATGGTATTTTATTCATAAACACCTGAAGTTTTTAGAAACAGGTTTTTAAAGAAAGGAAGTTAATTAAAACAAATATTGATAAAAGAAGTGAAAAAAACTAACAATGGAAACTACAGCAATATCTTTGACACGCAGCATCAAAAAACTGAAACAAATCACATTTTTCTTGATTGCCATTGATTAAAATAATGATTCTTTTTTGCATGAAAACTACTTTGCAACACATCATGAAAATATCCCGATACCATTTTGCTAACTACTTGTGAAATTCACTCATGGTTGAGTTTAAAAAAATAGCAATGTCTTTTTGAAAATTACTTTTTTCTTGTTTCATTCATTTATCAAAAGAAAAAAATGTAACAATCTGTTTTTTTATGACACTTTATTTGAGCTTTTTTTGCGGATGATGTCTATTTAGCCTTATTTCAAGTGAAATAAACTAAAAAAGGAAGGAAAGAAACAGAAAACAAAACAAAAGAAAAACGCTTAGTGAATCGCAAACATACCTCTAAGACAAAAAACTAAAAATGGAATCATTGATTCAAAAACACTGAAAGATAAAAACTTTCAAATTAGGCTATTGACTGGAGGTAGAGTATGTTAGTTGGCACGTCCTTTTCGTTCATTTTTGAAGAAAGAGACTAACTGTTAGAGAAAGATCCAGCAGGACATCTTAAGGTGTCATTCTTTGATTTCAAAATATTTTGGTCCAATTTTTAACTACAAATATTAACCACGTAGTAGTTTCATTTATCTCCCAGAATTTGGTCCAAAACATATCACTTTTGTTTTGTTAATTTTGACTTTGCCCGCGCTTTTGAACCAATCTTAATAAAAAATACAATTAACCACAAGCTATCATTTACTAGACAATTGTACCCAATAGTAAGAGTTGTTATTTTCTAAAAATAATAAAGTTATGGATGAAATTGTTAAAGAGAAATATAAGTACTTGCCCTTACGGCGTGCGGCAAACTAGTGAAAGGGTTAACGCTAGCGCTTGCGAGGAAATTTGAACCATACAGAAGTCCGAATAAATATCATAGTTTGTTGCAAAAAGACTTTATCTTACCACTTTTTATGTAAAAAAAGAAAGGGGAGTTATTTCAAAGCTTTTTGTATTGCTTTGAAATAACTTCATCAGGGACTACTTGTGATACATACCAAGTAAAAAAAAACTTTTGCTTCAATAAATTTAATGGTATAAAGTATTCAATTCAGTAATCAGTGATATTGGTTTCTACGGGAAATATTTTAAACTAATGAACCAAAAAGAAAAACACTAAAAAGTATTTTTAGTTGAAAGAGAAGCATACACACACTAAATATACATCCAAAAATACACAAAAGGTTAATAATAGAAATTGATAAATATTTTGATAGATTTTATCTTAGACTAATAATATGAAGGTATTGATTGATTTAGCATATGTTAAAGCTTTTTTTTTTTCATGTAACAGAAGAGCCATTAACGATTTTTATGATGAAATACTTTAAACATCTTGGTTATAAAAATGTAGTATTATTTTTAATTGTTGTATTGTGATTTCAGATCTTTTTAATTCAGAGATGGAACCGCGAAATTCAATTTTAAACGAAATTATATTCAAACATTCATGTTTGCAACGCAACTGAAAATAAAATAGTTTATATTTTCGAAAAGGTTTAATTCTAAATTTGTTTTGTGAGTAACAAAAGAAAATTAGCTAAAATGATTTAAGGGCGATTCTCTGTAAACTCGTCATTTTTCACACGAAATCTGTCCGGGAACGGTTTTTTGAAATGTTCGTTTAATTATAATACTATTGCTCAGAAAATGAATCTGTTACTTTGGTTTTAAAGAGGGCCAATTGAAGTTTGTGTTTTTCCGATAAATCGTCATAGGGGGTAAGTCCCCGCCCTAGTATAACTAGGCAGATGACTGTGCCAGGTGACTGTTTTTGCTCTTTGTTGCTTAATATCTGCAAAACTATTGGAACATAATTAGTTACGAGACTACCTATAAATTTAGACACAAATCTGTGGACACAATAACTAATATGTTTTATAATTAAATTAATTGACATTAATAAAATCACTTCCCAGAGGACTGTTTTCGCAACGACCCTGATGCATACTTTCATCACAAATGTGGCTCTCAAACTAAGCAAAGTAGCGTTTCAACACAGTTCTCGGCGATTTCGGCAAATTCACACTGATTACTTTAAACTTCATGCCAAAAAGAATTTGAAAAAGTTATAGATTTTTCGTATTACAGCTTTGAATTTGTTGCAGGGGACTGTTTGAAAAAACTCCGGACAGAATTTACATGACAATTTTAAGTTTTAGAAATACGTAATTATACCTTATTTCAAAAGTAAAATATAGCTTCATTATTGTATTTTTAGATATTGATTGCCAAATTTATGAAGTTTTAATAGGTTTTTTGAAATAATATCTTTAACAGTTAGACTATGGGATTGGGACAGGCAGGGGACTGTGTTTTTGGCGCTTAGATAATTTCTTGAAAAGAAAATTAAATTGTTATCACTCTAAATACAATTGGGCCACAAAGTATTAATGCTTTACTTGTATTAAGAGCAATAATTACTTTTTTACACTTTATTATTCTTAAAATACTTAGTCCGGACAGCCAATTACCAGTTTACAGATAATCGCCCTTAACAGTTCAACTGAAATATTTTATATTATGCTAAATTGTTCCTTTCAGCAAAACTGTCTTCAAAATCTGCTCAATATTTTAAAAGGCATTGCTTACGTCACAAGTATTTTCTTGTATTCTGTGTGTTGAAAAGAGCTGCAATTGACTGAAATTAAAAAGCTTTTGAACTTTTCAATAATCTTTTATAAAATGAACCAGAAAATAAAAACTATACAAATTACACTAATAGCTGACATTTTGAATATATTTTGCCTTTAAAGATCATCGATTTCTTCTCCAGGTCTATTTTATTAACCACAAAAGACTTTTAATTCCGAGCACGTTAACCCTTTGAAAGGTCTTTCAGAAAAGCAACTGTTCTCTGCTGCCACGGAATAGAATCGCTCAAAAGAATTTCCAAAAGGAACAATTGAAGAATCAGAACACCTTTCAGAGTGCGACAAAATAAAGTTTTCTACTGAAATGCTTCTTCAGGTTCATCGAAATATTTCTGAAAAGCATTCATTAAGTAACTTTCGTACCTTGCATTGTATTATTGTTTTCGAAATGAATGTCGCCACTATTCCGTTTCAGTTATAAACTTTGCAAAACTTATTCACTCATTTTGAGAGCAACAACGATTACTAAAGAAGCTTCATCAATTCCGAAAAGAGCAAGAAACTGTATTGAGAAATTGATTGGGTTTCAATTCCCCAAACTGTTAACTTTTAAGTACTCTTTCTGGCTTTATTTATGCACCGTCGAATAATTGCAGGCAATTTTTCTTTCGGAGGTTTTTCGTTACTTTAATTGCTTTTACAGCAAAACAAATTCTGTAGATGAGAAGAAGTTTTTCTTGTCAATTGTAAGTAATTAAGTATCAAATGTTCATAAAATGAGTCTCTCTCTCTCTCTCTCTCTCTTTCTCTCTCTCTCTCTCTCTCTCACACACACACACACACACACACACACACACACACACACACACACACACACACACACACACACACACACACACACACACACACACACACACACACACACACACACCCACACACACCACACACACACACACACACACCACACACACACACACACACACACACACACACAGTGTGTGTGTGTGTATGCACCGCAGATCTTCAGTACATACATTTCCCGTATTGCTTATATTTATAAGAGTTAAATTAATAGGTATAATAAAGATCAAAGATGAAATTAAGCATGTCTATTATATATGTATCATTGATGTACATGAATACTTCTGGGAATGCAGTCGCCATTGTTTAATACTTGATATAGTGGTTTTATTTTTCCTTTATGTTATAATATACTAGCTGACCCGGCGAACTCTGTTCCACCTTAAAGGCAATAAATAAGCAAATTTTTGAATTTATTAAGTTTCTTATTATTAGAAAATACAAAAAAAAATTGAATACCTACATTAATCATTCATTATTGTTTCTGTATTTCAGTACATAGGTTGCTCTTCACTTAAGTACCTTGTGATACACAACATGTTTTGTTTTATTATCAGACGGCGCAAAAACAAACAACGCAGATGGTCTTCCGGCCCGTGAACATGCCACATATAATTGACCATGGGAAAAACAGTGATGTTCTAGATTCAAACCACAAACTTTTAAGGATTGGCCTTGTGATTTGTTGATGGTTATGACAAATGCAAGACGGGTAGGAAATTGAAGTCTTTTAAATTCAAACGGCATATCGGTTGGGATCATCGGGATCCTCGAAATGAGCAATCGTTTCTGACAGCTTATCACATATAAATTTCAAGAGAAGTAACGCGTTTGTTCATAATTTACTTCACAAAAAAGTCAAATAACACTCAACGTACAGCTAACTTACAACCTGTTTACTGCGCTCCGGAAGCTGCAAGAACGTGTGCTTTATATCGCTCAGCCATGGAGGTGTCAAAAAAGGCTTCGTAAAAAGGCGAAGTCAATAAGACATTTTTTCTATTTATGTAACTGACACACATAAATTATAGCCTATGTCCGTCTCCTGGCTCTAAGCTACCTACCCACCAATTTTTAACCATATCGGTACAGCCGTTCTTGAGTTATAAATAGTGTAACTAACACGACTTTCCTTTATATATATATAGATTACTAAGAGTTTAGAAGAACGGTAAAATACTATTAGTACTTTCAAGAGCTCCGTGAATTATAAATTAACTTTAGTGCCGACTCAACCATTTTGATGCATTTCGCATTCCTCTTTCATGAGAAGTATGTTTGAAAAATTACTACCAATAGTTCACTGCATTTTACTACTAAAAGACTTTGCTCTCTTTACGAAAGATATACAACATTATACAACAAATGTAAACTTTTTTTGTGTCCTTTAAATGAGACAATGATAATGAAATAATGATTCTGAAAACTAATAATTAGGATAGTAATTCTGAGGAGCGGGGGTGGGGGAGTGGCGTGCAAGCATGAATTACTTTAAACGCGGATTTTAAGGGCAATTCTGTTTAATAAATACAACGTAATTACAAATTCGTTATTTTAAGCTAAAAGTATACACAGAACTTATATTTGAATCTAAAGACATTTCTCAAACTGTGTGGTATTATACTCATGCTTTAAACATTCCAAATTAAATTATCTTCGTTTTGATTGCAGTAAACAAATCCAAACTCGTTCAAACTCGGACATTGTAGAAACTAATCAACTAGTTTAGAAGAAGAAATAATTTTCTGAGGGATCAAACGAGAGATTCTTAAGAATTATCTCTCAGATAAATTTTGCTTTGATATAAACGCTTGTGTGTCAAAGCATGTGATTCTCAAAATAGCTACTAGATATCTTCGCGGATATGCTAAGGTAGCTAGGAGGGATAATACTAATTAAATTCTACTTGTAAGCCAAACTTCGCACAAAACCAAGTAATTTACTTCGTCTGTACAAAATTATCCAAGAAGTTCGTGGATTTTCAGATTAGGACTAGGAGTATGTGGAGCAAAGTAAATCAGTTAAGATAATTTACTTTTCTGAAAATGATTTTGAAATTGAAAATTATATAAATTGTTTTGAAAATTATTGTCATGATGAAAGTGCAATATATTTTATATTAAACTAGAATTTTTTATTTATTTTGGCAGTAAATTTGGGTCTTAAAAACACGAAATGATAATTTTCTTTGTATGGGACAAATAAAAAAAAAAAAACAAATTATTTTTCCAATGTAAATATTTTCTATTTGATTATTAGAAAGGAATTTCATAAAAAAATGAACAAATGAATAAATAATGGATCTAATAAAAATAATTGAATTAATACATGAGAAGCAGAAATGAATGAACGAATAAAAAAGTAAGTGATTTAATGAATTTATGGATGACTGAATGCAAATGAACAATTAATTACTAAATATGAAAATAATAATTAATTACAAAATGATTGTGGATCGCTTTTCTTGATCGTTGAAGTGACACTGCTAATAACCAGTATACATTGGAAACACGTTTAGAAAACTTTAGTTCGGTAATAGTTACCGTTGCCTGAATACGCACTAAAACGCATTTAAAACGGGCTGTTGAAACAAATTCACATTTAAATTTATTCCGTATGTGTTCCGCTCGCGATATTTGCTAATTTTGAGCTTGGAAACACATTTGAGAACATTTTAGAGGCATATTTGAGAGCAGATTGGAAACACATTTAAAAGCACTTGGGGAAATCATTGCTTTCTTTTGTACAGTATTTAGAAAACAACATCTAGCAAACTTTAATTTGAATTTTGACGTCGTGAATTCGAATTATTTTCCCCGCAAGTATAATTCGGATAGGTGCCCTTTGAAGAAACAAGAAACCTAACAATTAGAGTCCCAGCTTGAGTCTTAATTGTAAAAAAAATATCAAGATACCAAAATTAAACTGATACCTGGAGAAAGATGTTATGTGCTCGATGTTTTCTTTTTCTTGTTCTTGATAAAAATATTCACAACGTGTAGGCATAAATTATGTTTCTTTAGTTTTAAATTGCATTTTGTTAATCGATAGCGAAACTATAGTAATCGATTAGTAAAACGTTAGCGAAATGATACTATAAAAATCATTAGTTCAGTAGTCGTTAGGGTTTAGTTTCTGGTTCTTGTTTCGATTTGTGTGCATTTTTAATTGAAGGATTTTATGAAAAATACTAATATATGTCTTCAAAAACCATATAAAATATTTTTTAATTATTGATTACAGTATCCTTTCCCTTTCAAGAAAGCTAGAACAATCTAGCGTAACACCATCATGATATAATCTATAACCAATTGTGCCCCGGACCTGGAGCATTTTAGAATAAACTGAATAAATAAATAAAATAAGAAATTTAGCAGACGATTGTTTTTTCTCCTCAAATAAATCTCTTCGCATTTCGTGATTAAATGCGATGCTTTTTCGCACGAAAAACTCCTTTTAAAATTTGCTAGTTGTGCCTAAATTAATCCCCCACGAAATATTTCTAAATCCAAGCAAGCAAATTTTATAATCTTTTTCAAATTAAGATTTCATTGCTCCGACGACGTAATGACTTTTTATATTACGTTTCTTCTCCACTTGCTAATAATGGCTTGAAGGCATAGTTAAGAAAATATGTGATGTAATTAAGAAAAAGTTTTTCTTTGTTTAGAGTAAATGTAAATAATATGCTACGGTGGAAATAATGAGCTCTTACTGTCACTCATTTCTGGAATATATGTAGTTTTTCATTTTGAAAACGGTTGTCGATAGCGATTGTAGAAGTATGGGATTTTTGTTCTTGAACATTCGAAATAATTTAGAAAACTTTCTTGATTGTTTTCAATTTTCAGATATGTTTTATTTGTTGTTATAAATTATGAACAAAGAAAAAATGTAGCAGTTTTCAATTTAAAGTACTATAAAACATCGGAAAAAAAGTTCGAAACATCATCAGCAAAAATGTCCATGCTACGTCTTGAATGACGTATACATTGTATAAAAGTCCCCAAAACGCGCTTGTGTGAACGTGCAAAACTTGAAACCTACCGGCTATTCCACAGAAAATTTCAGTTTCTTTTAGCAAACAGAAATCTTTGGATATATCTTCAAAAATAATAAATTATAAAAAATTGAATAAAATGTTGAAAATTATATATTTATATAAATTATATATTTATATAAAATATTGAAAATTATATAATTATAAAAAATTGAAAAATAAATAAATTATAATAAATTATAAAAATAGTTCTAAAAATTTAAAAAAAAATCGATAAGTATATATTTTTTATTTCTAATTTTAAACAAGAGATTACACACACATTCAGTCCAAAGCAAAATATTGTGTTTCGGTTGGAAAACAATACAGTCTATAATTTCAGCAGTTAAGTTTTTAAGCCTGGTTTCACACATGCTAATTTCAACACCGCTTTTATATCACATATAACGCTATTTAAAGTTTTTATGAAATCAAAATAAAACTAGTTTTAACAGTTTCTTTTCCAATTAATAGTTTAAGTTGCAACTACTATCATTCGTATAGTAAGACCAATAGTCAAATTTGACAAACGATAACTTGAAGAGATAACTAATGATTGCAAAGTTTTTTGATGAGGAAAAAATATATATGGTTTAACGAGAGATATATTAAAGAAAATAATTTAATACATTAGTTTAATAGTTTGTAGAAAGAACAGTGACATTGATGGATGGTTGATTGCTGAAAATTAAATTGCTCTAGCATGGCTTGTCATATAAAGTCAACAAATTGTCTTTAACGTCTCTTCTAAAACTTTGTCTTATAACCTTACTATTAAGAGTTGTTTTCAGGGTCATCGTAAGAAAACTGTTCTTATCTACTTTACTGCAAAAATGTATATTTTTTTTGCTTTAAAAATAATAACACAGTTATAATTATCAATTGGATACATTTAGCAAAAAAACTTTTGCCACCATTGCCAATTTAAATAGGCTAATTATCAATAATTATTCCCGAATGAAATATTTCAGCTGCAAAAAAATCAAAATCGTAGTTTCAGTTCTACTGTTGAACGATGTCGATAAAAAGAACCAATGAAAACTCGAGTAAAATGTTTTAATTTGATTGGTTAAAGTGTTTTGCATAGGGAAATCAGGCAAGTGGGAAGAAGCCAAGTTACGAGAAATGATAAAGCTTTTCTTAAAATCACATAACAATAACATATTTTCATTCTTTTAATACTGTTTTCGTTTGTTCTGACTTAGAAGATTAAAAAAAAATATCATATTTTATTATAAAAGTTCATTTTGATTGCTGTAAATATTTAAAATTTGAGATTTCCTTCACCACTGAATTTGAAAATTTACGATGAGGTAAAAAGGAGAAAATCTTAAGTTATGATGAAAAGACTCAGTGAGGTGCCACGGCCTTACAACTTATAGGACTAATAAGGGAAAAGAAATCTGAGCTATTAAAAAAAAACGTGTTACTTAAAACGGATTAAAACGGGTTAAAAATGCACCATTATTGTATCAGAAGAGTAAGGGGTGAGAGGAAGGGGAAGAGGGGCTTACTACTAAATAAATATCAATTCCTATTTTTCTTCAGAGAAAAAACTGAAAACTAAGAAAAAGGACCCAAAATTTGCCGCCAAACAAACAAAATATTGCCACAAACATGTTTTTCTCACTCTTTAAATGCGAATTACACACACTTTAATGAACTTAAAAATTTCAAACAATGTTCCCTTTACATAAAAAATAAAGGCATTTTGATAGGTTTTACATGTATAAGGACCTTTTGTTCGTAAAATGTAATACATTTGAAAATTTATGAAAAAATATTAATTTGACAATAGGATAAAAAATAGAATAAATTAAATGTTGGAAATTAATAAAGGAAACTCTTTTGTGCACATCTATGGTAAAGTACATTTAGAATCATGTTAGTTTCCTTCCCAATCTCTTACAAATAGTGGTGAAAGAGTGGAAAAATTCTGAATGTTCACGTAATGACAAACGTTATCGAACAGTTACACCGTACGATTTTTGAAAATAATTTTGTTTTTAAATAAAATTTATTTTGGGTCACATTCAATTGTAAGTCCAAGTTTGCTTCTCGTTGATAATTTTCATGCCATCCTTAATTTGAAAAAAAAAAAAAAAAAACATTTGGGCAATTCCATGCAAGTGTGGAAAAGCGTTGGAAAAATCAAATTACAGCAATGCGTCTGTTTTACATATTTTTCGGTTTAAAAATGTTAGAAGTTTATTATTTATACTAATTTTTTGTCAAGAATGTAGTATTTTTAGTTTCGGCAGCACTTTGAAGTTGGAAATGGAATATTTAACTTTTGGCAAAGCAAATGGTCACTCTTTCAACTTTGGTAAGTTTTAATTTTTTTCTTTAGATAACTGTTTTAAAGGAAGAATATTGATTATTACACTTTAATTCAATATTGTAAATTGCTAAAACGAGTTTTTTCACGTAAATTAAGTGATTTATGTTAACTTCAAAAATGCACTGTTCTATGTAACATAAGTTACCAAAAACATGTTAAAGTTCATGATGTGCATAAGCAAAGGGCAATGCAATGTTAACAATGCTATATTTTCTATCTTATAAGTGTGTGTTAAGCAAATAGTTAAAGTTTTTTTAAAAATATTGTCTATTTAATTTTTTGTGCTACAATCAAAACGTGTAACTTAAGTTACCAACATATGCAGGTAATGTAAGTTACCCAAGTAGAACTTAAATACTTGTATTTATAAAGAAAGTAAATCGTGAAATAAACCTATGTGGTAAGTAGGAGTAATTTATGCAAAAATTCTTTTGAATCTGTACTGTATTTACTTAATTTAAATTAATCATATTTCTTAAAATGTCTCTATTTGTTAATAAGATTACAATACACCGCTATTATAAATTATATGTTTCTTTTTGGCTTTTGAGATATTAATTCTCTCTAAACAATATCACTGCATTCAGAATATTTAGGAGTAATGTACTATAAAATTATTCAAAAATGACTTCTGTTATGATTTAAAGTTATCAAATATGTTTTAGAAAAATACAAAAATATTTTATCTCTTACAGGTGAAATACATTTTATTCTGCATTAAAATGCCACTAAACTCTGCAGAAAAGATGCGCTGTAGAAGGGGTATGAGAACAGTCATGTGGATATTACAGATTTTTAAATATAAGTCCCTCTTTATTGTATTGAAATATGTTAGAAAAAACAAAATTTATCAAAAACACTTTCTGAAGATCCGCATATTGACAATGACCATTTAAGAACTAGAAATTAACAAACTACGGGGTTTCGTTTAGTTAAGTATTTTAAGGAACAAGAAGAAAAAACAGAGATAAAAGCTGGTGAATGGTGTGTGGTAAAGTACGAAAATACATTGTATCCTTGAGTTGTGACGATTATTGAAGAAAACGAGTTTAAAATATAAGTAATGGCTGCTGTTGGAACCAATTAGACATGGCCAGTAACGACAGATGAAATTTATAATAAGAAAGAAAGAATGATTTGAAAAATTGAATTACCTGAACTTGTTAATAGCAGCAGTCAGTATAGATTTAAGTCTTATGTTATGTAATATTTTTGATTTTTCATTGAGTTTGATATTAAATTTCTGTAAATTTAATTCATAATTGTTAATTTTCAATGTTTCGATCTAAACTAAGCTGTAATTTTCATTCATTAATTTTTGTAATAAAGATATGCTTGTAAGTAAATTTTGTAACGTAAGTTATTGTAACATACGTTACTCAGTTAAAAGTTCCCATAATTTCCAATTTTTGAAATAAATTTTTAAATTAATGAAAATATATTCCTAAACATTATAAGGAACTGATAAATTATGCTTCAAACAATAAAACAGCTGTAACAGAGCAGAAATTTGCCTCAGAACCAATTTTCATATTATGTCATTCCCTTTTTGTGTAACGCAAGTTACTGCCTTATCTTTGACTGCTAGATTTTATAAAATTTAAATGCATCGAATATTTTTGCATTTTAATTTTGCTTTCAACTGTCATTTTCAAAAAATGCTTTCATACAACATTTGTACAACAAAATTTGTCTGTACTGAGGTACTAAATGCATAAGAGTTGGTCAAAATGTAACGTAGGTTACCGTGGAATTGCCCATTTGTTTTTCCATAGCTCAACAATATGATAATAATGCACACCTTTCACAAATCGCTGCTTGAAATAAACAGTGGCATATCTGCAAAAATCGATTGTTTTTTATTACATCAAAAAATTCAATTTTTAATTTTACCGTTTCTTGTGGTAATATCGGCATATCTCTAGTTTCAAAATATGACGCAGCAATCGTTAGTGTCGTTGTGCATAGTTATTATTTTGGCGCGCTTCTACTAGTAAACAACGACACAGCCGCCATTGCGTCAGTTCTGAAGAAGTGCTTGGAGGAGGAACATCTATGTCTCTGTAAGTTGATTCGGTACAAGTACCCTTAATACCATTTTACTTCAAAATACCGTTTTACTGCAAAAACTTTGAAACGCTCTAGTGAAAAGTAGTGTTTTGCAAATATGCCACTGTTCATTTCAAGCAGCGAAATGTTTTTTGGCATGACCTTTAAGAAACGTATTTTCTGTGAACGCCACATTAAAAAAAAATTGATACGTTCTGATCTTTTTTCTTCAGGACTTCTATTAGTTTCAACCATGGTTTCTGGGTTATGAACCTTACTTCCCGAAAAGCGTGGCAATACATCCCTCCCCCCGGCCTTACACGTGACAAGATCGATTAACTCTATCAAGTGCCATCGGTCTTGTCCGGTGACTGAAAACATGAAGCTGCCACACGGCTCCCATAAAAGCTGGAGCAGTACTGATGGTTGAAATATAGGCAATATTCTTATTTTCATGCCCCATTAAAAGGAGAGAAATAATGTCACATCAAGAGATCTCTCAACTTCTTTATATAAAAAGCACAGTGAATTGAAGCATTTATGTTGCATTTGAGGGAAAGCAATGAGCTGTTAATAACAGCTCATGTGGAATGAGATAAGGGTTATTCTCTTTTTAGTATAGAGAGCGAGAAAAAGCGATTCGTCTTTTATATTAGATACATTATTACATAGCTGTAGCAGGTCTACCGCAGAAGTTTTAAATATTGTTAAATAAATGCTTTATTTATTGAAACTAATTTTTTGAGTTGTTAATTAATGTATTATTTTTATTTCGAGAGGTATTAGCTTCAAAAAAAAAAAAAAAAGGGTAGGGGGTGAAGTTAAGCAGTATTTATTCAGATTTTCAACAGATGTTAAATTCTACGGTTGTTAAATAATTCAATTAATAACAATTAATAGAATTAATTGTTAAATTAATTCTACGGTTGTTAAATATAAACAAAAGTTAGGCCAATTGTTAAAGATTGTGTCACAAAAACCAAAAATGCATTTTTAAAACATATCTTTGATCTGACGCAAAAGGAAAACATATTTTCACAAAAAAAAAAAAATCAATAAATAAATTTAAAAAAAATAAATAAAAGAAAAAATAAATAAAAATAAAATAAAAGAGAATGCATTTTGGAGAGCAGGCAACAGTATTTGTCATAAAAGTATAATAAAGCCGTGATAAGATGGCACCTGTCAATCAAATGAGAAATCGAGTCCATTCCTTAAAATAGGTAGAGAAGGAAGAAATTGATGCGTACCATATTTATGAATTAAGCGACATTTTGGCGATCTGCCAAGTTGTGTAAAAGAGGGAATAATTCTTTAATCGTATGAGGTCAAAAAAGAGAAAACATTATAGTAAACCATTCTAAATTTATCGCCTGCAAAATATATTTTACTTCATTATTAATTTATTTCAATATAAATCGCAGTAAATGGCTTGAGTGAACAAATTTAGCTCTTAATTTATCGTTTGTTGGCTGAAGTTTGTTGATGTTTATTGTTATTATTAACATTGTGAAGAATAATGTACGAAATTTCAATGACTAATACTCAAACTTTTTCGGATCAGTTGAGTTTAAAAGAAAAAAGTGCTCCAAATATATTTTGCAATGTGATTATTTATTGTTGGACTGTAATTTGCAGCAGTAATTTCATTTAGTTGGCAAAAAAGTAAAAATAACAAGCAGTAAATTCTTTATTGCAACCCTGATTTCGCAAATTTTCAATTCAAATTAATTATCGGATTTGTTGCAGTCCTTGACCAATGGCGCACAGAGAGGCGAAAGAAAGACCCACTCACTTACGTAGAATATGAGCTGACCATTATCTGCCTTGACTGTGAGAAATAAAATGTCTTATCTCTGTGGTTAATTTCTTAAAATGGATGACGTATTGAAGATGGGAAAAGTGACATCGTTAAGTTCTACAACCAATACCAGAACTGCGAATCCCATTTTTCAATTCATCTGCGTATCATCCCTTCATGAAAATGGACAATTCTGAAACAAGAAGTTCTGTCAAGAACTAAACGAGCCTACTTTCCCGTACATCGATATCGGCATTCTAGCATCTGATCAATATTCTATTAATTATCTGAAACTGAAAATTATGTCAAACATACCTTTATAGCACTTAAAGCTGATTTCTAAAAGCAAAATATACTCCTTTCATCAGATGAAATAGACACGTAAAAAGTAAATAAACGAGTAAATAAAGTTTTGTCGCACCATTTAAAGAATGTAACTGTCATAGTTCTTCCGTAGAAAAATTCCACAATCGTTTTCAGAAAAAAAAAATAAACAAACAAATAAAAGAACAAAGAACATCAAAACAATTTTATCAAATAAAGAAATAAAATCGTTCGCTAATAAAATGTCTCGAATTTCATTTTTAATCCGTTGCCAGTTAATAAATATAAATAAAGAATAAAATGTCTCGTGAAAGAAAAATTTTTGTTAACAAAAAAAACCGTCTGAAAAAAAAAACAACAATAATAATAATAATAAATTAAACAAAAAAAAATAAATAAATAAACAAAAAATCGTCTGCCCAGTCAGTCATTTTTTTCTGAGTTCGCATTTCCGCCGTGTTTGCGGAGTCAGAGTCAGAATCAGAGTCCTCACAGAAGATTATTCAGAAAAGTACTTTACAATACATTATTTATCAAAACCATTTTCTTACAAAGTTAGTTTGAAGGAAATCTGCCTTTAAGTTCAGAATCAACATTCAATTAAAATTTCCCCGTAGGCGCTCATGTTAAAAAATTTTCTGAACGGTTCATCATTGAACGAAAAATGGTTCAAATTGAAAAGTGAAATATGGGAATGAGTCTCTCCGAGATCTTTCGAACATAGAAAAGTTTATTCAATTCGGACGGGTCACCTAAAAGTTATTGGGTGGGGAAAGGTTGTTTGAACGGTGCAATGTTTAACGAAAAATTGTTCAAATTGAAAATTTAAATACGGTAATGAAGTATTCTTGCCGAGATCTTTCGAACAAAAAAAAATTTGTTTAAAGCGGACTGTTCACTCAAAAGTTATTAGGGGTGGGAGCTTGTTTGAACGGTTCAATGTTGAACGAAAAATTGTTCAAATCAGAAATTTAAAAACGGGAATGAAGTATTCTTGATAAGATCTTTCGAACAAAAAAAAAAAGGTGGTTCAAATCGGACTGTTCACTAAAAAGTTAGTAGCGCGCGACAGGTTGTTTGAACGGTTCAAAGTTAAACCAAAAATTGTTCAAATCGAAAAATCAAATATGGGAATGAGCTGTACTCTCCGAGATCTTTCCAACAAAAAAAAGTTTATTCCATTCGGATGGTTCACTCAGAAGTTATTAGGTGGGGAAAGGTTGCTTGAACGGTTCAATGTTGAACGAAAAAATGTTCAAATTGAAAATTTAAATACGGTAATGAAGTATCCTTGCTGAGATCCTTCGAACAAAAAAAAAATTTTAAATCGAACTGTTCTCTCAAAAGTTATTAGGGGTGACAGCTTGCTTAAGCGGTTCAATGTTGAACGAAAAATTGTTCAAATCGGAAATGTAAATACGGGAATGAAGTATCCTTGATAAGATCTTTCGAATAAAAAAAAATAATTTTCAAATCGGACTGTTCACTCAAAAGTTAGCATCGCGGGACAGGTTGTTTGAACGGTTCAAAGTTGAACCAAAAATTGTTCAAATCGAAAAATCAAATATGGGAATGAGCTGTACTTGCCGAGATCTTTCCAACAAAAAAAAGTTTGTCAAAATCGGAATGTTCATTCAAAAGTTATTATTTATTGACAGACAGACCAACCGACCGACAGACCGACACACAAAGTCCCCATCTCAATACCCTGCTTTCAAATTTTTAATTTTTCGTTGTTAATTTTTCCTTTTTATTTCTTTTTGGCTTTTATTTCGGACTCGGCGATATTTTTTTAACTTGGCGATATTTTTTGGACTTGGCGATATTTTTTTAGATGCATTAAGCTACTTTTCATACTTTTTTCGTCTTTCTTTTATTTTTAATGGGAAAGTAGGCTAAAAAGGAGGAGTCTAGTGTCATCTCTTCAAAGCCAGACTTTACCTTTCATCGAAGCACTTGGAGTTTGTTTGCTCAGTTTGTGCTTTACAATGTGCAGCCAAAAGAAACAATTCTTCTTGCGATTTTCAGGTTATTACAGTTATTTTATGTTGCATTTTGTTACGTAGTGTAACATAGTAACAACCGTTTGTTTAAAAAAAAAAATCTTAAAAAATATTTACCAGTTTTATAAAAATGAGAGTCCCCCCTACCCCGCCCCATTCTTTGTAAGTACCAAACAAACTTTTTACACTCCCCTGCAAAGCAGGGGTAACGAAACGAAAAATAGACGATTTTCGCAGGCCCGTCATTTAGGGGGGGGGCAGAGGGGGTCAATTGCCCCCCCCCCACTTTGTGAAATCAATGTATTTACATATAAGTAGGCGTGGTTTTTGTTGTTTTCTGGTGAAATTGTATTATGTTTTTACCCTTTGCCCCCCCCCGGAAAAACTTGAAATGACGTCCCTGGATTTGTGGGCAATTAACATGGTTAAGGTACATTCTTTATATATGACTACTTTTTAGAAAGTCATGCATCTTGTTTTTGTGCTCATAAATAAATGACATCAGAAATCAAATTAACTAGTTTGGAAGAACCTTTCGTATTAATAGCCAATTGAGCGATTCCGTGGTGTCTGCGTAAAATTATAATTGTTTGCTTCTATGGAACACAACGCTTTTTGATATACTTAATTATTTCTTCCTATCAAGAAAAATCCATTGTCTACTTATGTGCATACTGAGTTTATGATAACAAAATTCCCAGCCCATAGTATCATTTTCAAACTGTTTTAAGAGCCTGGGGAAGTTTGCCGGTGCCTTTAATTAGATTTGCATCCTATAATATTTAACCAAATGAGTTGTTTTATAGCAAGAAAAATATCAGTAAATGAATAATTCTGTATTTTTAGTTTGCTTACTTAAGTCTGGGAATAAGTCTAGGATTTATAATTTTCGCTAAAGCGTAATTAAGTAAAGGATATAATTAAGTTAACTCATAAAGTCATTGGACTCGGAATTTTCTTTTTCCCCAGCTAAGTTTTATGCATCATTAAATTACACTGATAGTTTCCTCACTTGTTGGGAGCTTCTCTGATGCATCGAACAGTGAAATTCACCTTTTTGTTAATCTACAGTGGGACACATCGGCAGAAGTTAATCTTATCATACTGAGATGAACGCAAACGCTCTCTCGAATAGTTTTCACACGTCACCACGAATTCTCGTCTATAAGCAAGTATGAACAATATGCTGAATTTAAAAAGATTTTCAATCCCTAAAGTTAACTATTTTAAATTCATTTATTATCTACAATAGAAGTCATTTACTGTCTGTTACTTTAAAATAGGCGCATCAAGGTCACAAATTTTGCATCGTCTCCATGGAAACTGCTAACCCAAGTAGCATACTTCGTATTTTAAAGGTTGTAAAATGGTTATTAACGTTGTTACAACCGATTAAAAACGTTTATTAAACGTTTAAACGTTTTTTGTGCTACCTGGGAAGGCAATTCATTTATTTTCGGTTTATCTAAAGCCACTATATAGACGGCTATACACTGAAGTGACAAAAGTCATGGGATACCTCTTAATATCGTGTCGGCCCTCCTTTTGCCCGGCGAAGTGCAACAACTCGACGTGGCATGGACTTAACAAGTCGTTGGAAGTCTTCTGCAGGAATATTGAGCCATGCTGTCTCGATAGACGTCCATAATTGTGAAAGCGTTGATGGGGCAGGATTTTGGGCACGAACAGACCTCTCGATGGTGTCCCATAAATGCTCAATGGGATTCATGTCGGGCGATCTAGGTGGCCAAATCATTCGTTGGAATTGTCCAGAATTTTCTTCAAACCAATTGCGAACAGTTGTGGCCCGGTGACATGGCGCATTGTCATCCATAAAAATCCCATCGTTGTTTGGGTACATGAAGTCCATGAATGGCTGCAAGTGATCTCCAAGTAGCTGCACATAAGCATTTCCAGTCAATGTTCGGTCCAGTCGCACTAGAGGACCAAGTCCATGCCATGAAAAAACAGCCCACACCATTACGGAGCCACCACCAGCTTGAATAGTGCCTTGCTGACAGTTTGGGTCCATGGCTTCGTGGGGTCTGCGCCACACTCGAACCCTACCATCGGCTCTTACCAGCTGAAATCGTGACTCATCGGACCAGGCCACGGTTTTCCATTCATCTAGGGACCAACCGATATGCTCACGTGCCCACGAGAGTCGCTGCAAGCGATGTCGTTCTGTCAGTAAAGGCACTCGAGTCGGTCTTCTGCTGGAATAGCCCAAGAAATCCAAATTTCTCCGCACAGTTCTAGCAGACACGTCCATTGTACGTCCCACATTGATTTCTACGGTGATTTGACGCAGTGTTGCTTGTCTGTTCGAATTTACGACTCTTTGCAGACGTCGCCGGTCTCGATCTTTAAGTGCAGGCGGTCGACCACTGCGCTGTCCATGGTGGGATGTTATGCCTGAAATTTCATACTCTCGGCACACTCTTGACACAGTGGATCTGGGAATGTTGAATTCTCTAACGATTTCCGAAATGGCATGACCCATGCGTCTAGCTCCAACTAACATTCCGCGTTCAAAGTCTGTTAATTCACGTCGTGCGGTCATCATCACGTTAAAACCTCTTCACATGAATAACTTGAACAGAAATGAAACCTCTGTAAAAGCACTGCGCATTTATACCTGTTCTATGCGATGCTACTGCCATCTGAAAATTTGCATATTGCTATCCCATGACTTTTGTCACTTCAGTGTATAGTGGTTGTGAGTTATCGAGTTAGGTTTTCCCAGAGATGAAGCAAAATTTGTGACCATGAAACGCCTATTTTGAAGTAACAGACTATACTGCCGTACTAAGCGCAAAAGTGGTAGCTGCAGTGGAACTCAAACTGGGGAAAAAACTTTTTAAAGTTTTGGGCCTCCATGTATTTGATTTGGATGATACTTTTTCAGAATTTTAAAAAAAAAATGTTTTTTGTTCTCAAATGACCATAAAACCTTGTCTGTGGGTAAAATACGTCACAAAGAGCCACCAGGTCGCGATAACTCAATTTTATAAAAAATGCTTTTGTGCTTAGCACGGCAGTATAGTGCAAGGCCACTGTATAGACGAGCCTACCCTAACAGCATAATCTCATTGGCCGATGATCGGCCATTCATCAAAACCCGATGAAATTCTCATCTGCTGATGATCGGATTCGATGAGTTCTCATCGGGAATTGCCTCATCGGCCAAACAGAATCCGAGCAGCAAAATCCGATGAGTTTTGCTCGAAATACGATGAGATTTGGAGCAATTTACGAGCAGTGCAGTCCCGTGCCGATGAATTTGGGATCAATTTTGTTGAAAGTTGATCGGAAGGATATTGCTTTCCGATGAAAAGTAGCTCATCGAAAACCGTGCTCGGATACTGATCGGGACGATGTTATCGTGAGTTACGGGATCAGTTTACGAGGAGTTCGATGATCGGCCGAGCAAAATCCATTGAGTTGATGCTACTTGGATATGCATCACCTTAAGTTTAACCACTATTATGGAGTCGAGCGTGCATTTAATTGGTTGTCCCTTATGGCGAGTTTTCGTGTTTTGTTAAATTTTCACTGTGGCAATTATTAGTGGCACGTGAGTTGTTTCTTAAAAATATTAATTTTGTATCATGCAAAAATGATTTCATAATAATTTTTGCTGAATAAGTTGTAGCAACCAAACCAAGTGTTGAAATCGCATTCAAACCAAGTGCTAAGTGAAGTGCTTTATTCAATGTGGCGGATATATTTATTTTTGAATTTGACCAATTTGGCCAAACTTGGGTAATGTCCCGAAACTATGCTCTTTTAACCCTAATTCCGCAGCAATAAAAAAATGGATCCAGTGGTCCAACGTATGCGTCTACCTGTCTATATAGTGGGTCTAGTTCAGTGTCACAATATTCCTTTCCTCATGTTTTTTATGTTCACGTGACTTCGCACGTTACCAAAGTGTACACATTTATTGCAACTTAGAACATCTTCAGCTCATGTAACAGCTGTTAAAAGTTCAATAAATTTCTTTAGATTCAAAATGCCGAAATTTCACTCCAGTGATTTAATAAATACATCTGTATTAACGTACACGTCGTTTAACCGTTTGATTTTATTAAAAACATCGTTCCAGCAAGAGTCTTCTCTGCCTCTTTCCGTGAAGTGTGAAAACAACCACTTAGTTTTCGCACTTTAAATACGTAGCAGTTCTCTTACTTTTGTAGTATCTATCACCGCAAATTGAATAAAGCTGAGCCTGAAGTCGTTTTTTGTAGATTTTACAACAGATACACCGTTAAAGGAAAAAAAAAAGAAAAATCCTACCATAGTGTTTAAAAAAATAAGAAAGGAGTTATAACAAGTATTTATTTTCTTGAGAAAAAGTCTGCTGTAACAGAAAAGAATACTTGGAAGCTCTGACATAAGCAATATTTAAATGATATTTTACTTTCAATATAGTACGAAATTTGCGAAAGCTTCGTACCCAAGTAGAACACTTCGTTTTTTAAAGGTTGTAAATGGTTATTAACGTTGTAACAACCGCTTAAAAACGTTTACAAAACGTTTAAAGGTCATTTGTGCTACCTGGGATCTATCATCGCAAATTGAATAAAGCTGAGCCTGAAGTCGTTTTTTGTAGATTTTACAACAGATACACCGCCAAAGAAAAAAAAGAAAAATCGTGCCATGGTGTTTAAAAAAATGTGAAGGGATTATAACAAGTATTTATTTTTCTGAGAAAAAGTCTGCTGTAATAAAAAATAAAATACTTTGAAGCTCTGACATAAGCAATATTTAAATGATATTTTATTTTTAATATAGTACGAAATTTGAGAAAGCTTCGTAAGGAATCGAGACATTGCTTTATGAAAGATTTTGAACCACAGACTTGGCTGATTAAAGTATAATAACTTTTCAAAAAATGGTTTAATCAATGTGCTTAAATGATTAGTTATCTTTATTACTCATTCTTAAACACACAACTGATAGTTAATATATTTCTCCGCTCTTCATTACATAAGAGTAACTGTAGTTGAAAACTATAAAATTGTTTATTTCAACCGTATACCCTTTCCCTTTATAAACATATCCGAATTGATTTAATAACAAGAAAGAATAATCTTATGCAATAGGAGAAAACAATGCATTCCATTCAGATTTCCTGATCGATGTAACGCTATCTCGCAATCATCAATATCTCTTTGCCTCTTGATACTCATCTTCCTTTTCTCCATAGCTATCTTACTCTACAACAATCATTGTCTCTTCTGACGGTGTATTTTTTTTATGGAGGGAAAAAATAATAAGGAGCACCTGCGGAATTTAGTTTCTTCTTGTATTGTTTGTTACTTCTTCGACAGATGGCAATATTCGATTATCTAATTGTTGGACTTTTGTGTGCGTAGATAATGGAGATTTCTTTTAGATTTGAAGTGAGTAATTATAGGAAATGCTAATGATAGTAGTTAATCTGACTAAATATGAAAGAATGTATTATTATTTAATAAGAGAAGCTTTAGTAAGTAGTAAGGAAAAAGTTAATAATTGGGTTAAAAATGTGTTTACATGTTTAAGTTATGTTTTCTAGTTTTCCATTGATAATGATGGTGTATTTTTTTAAATAAAAACAATGTTTTAGTGCCGCAATTGAAATTTGTAAGTTTTAATTTAATGAGACACTGAAACAGTTTCAGGGTTTTTTCGGATAGCAGTATTTCCAAACTGAAAATACAACACATTTTCAAACATTATAACAGTGTAAAAATGTTTTATGCCCTTTATTATTCTATGTCCTTTATTTTTAACTGACTTCAAAAAAGGAGGAGGTTCTCAATTCAAAGCGTATGGTTTTTTTTGTTTGTTCGCACATAACATCTGATCTACTGAACCGATTTGGACGATTGTTTTTAATCGATAGGAGATGGTGTAACTTAGGTACCATGTACTCATATGACGATATTTGTTCAATAGAAAAAAAGTTATGATCGAAAAACAAAAATTTCATGTTAGTTAAAACAATATGTGCTATCGTAAATCCTTACTTCAATGAGCGACCAGATGATCAAGTGGTTAAATGCGTCAGGTTGAAGTTCCTGATGGAATGAGACCGAGTCCAGGTCTGTAAGGATTTTTTTGAGCAGCTGCATGGTTTTTTAACTATATTTTGATTATTTTAAGTGCATTTACACTAAAAGGAATGAAATAAAATATTTTTGGAAAAAAATAAGGACCGACTTCAGTTGGAAATTGCTCTAAAAAGTAAACAATATTTTTTTTCTTTGAACACCATCAACACTACTTTTAAACATAAGTTTTGAAATCGGCGCAAAAACAATGTATAGAATCATATGCAACCACAATTCAACTATAAATATAAATTTTAATGGATACATTTCATTGATTACTACACATTCGTGTAATGGTACAAATATTTTGCTTTCAATTTTAAATGGTTTCTCTGAAAAATGTTGGTAAAATATGGTTAAATATCATTTTACATATCGTTTTTGCGCCGACTTCAAAACTTATGTTTAAAAGTAGTTTCGATGGTGTTCAAAGAAAAAAAAAATATTTTTTACGTTTTAGAGCAATTTCCAACTGAAGTCGGTTCTATTTTTTTTCCAAAAGTATTTTCTAAGGAATGTTTTTGAATATTGTTACAATGTAGTTAGTTATTTTATGATGTATAATAAAAATTAAGCTTAACAGTATAGAGAGCTGAAAATGAGCTAAAAATGGGCTCTTTTCTTGTTTACAACTGCAACTGTTACTACCTAGGGGAAATTATTAGTAATTTCAGATGGTCAATAATGTTACTGAAATTCTGACTAGTTGTAAATAGATGGCTACTGTAATTTTACACACAAATTTATTCTTGGATTTGTACAACGGCTTTCATCAATAAAATGTTCTTAAAGATTTTAGAAGACTTCAAAGATCCTTTAATTCCCTATCTAGAAAGAATGATTTTTACTTTACTCAGCTTTTGTTCTCATATAACAAATGTATAAAATGGGAAATATAAGCAAAAGTGGAAAATTATTACTTTTTAGCTTACGTACTCAGTGCTGTGAGAGCAATCTTGAACATTGAGATATGTCTTTCGAGGAAAAGAAACAAAGTCACGAGAAACAAGTACATTAATACTTTCTGAAAATAAAACTTAAATTTAGTTTAAGACTCACTGGGAAAGGAACAAAAGTCCCTACCAAAATCCTAGTTAGACTAAGCACACCATACTGAAATTATATATAAGATGGCTAAATTTAAGCGCTACTAATTCTCACTCGGACGTTGCCTTTAGTTTCCGAGTAACACGAACATATCCTAAAAATTTCCTCCAGTATACTTCACTTAAGTCCAGGGCAGCTCCGGACTTAGCACTGTAAGTGTAAGTGGTTTCGTTAAATAGCTTCTGAAGAAAGCCTGTTTAATTTTAAAATGTTTCTTGTAGAGGAATCTGTTAGATCAGCCAATTGAACTTTTCCCCTGTCTTCTTCCTTTCACTTTTAAATTACTGAAAAATCATCATCCAGGAACGAACTGGAAATTTCCAATTTTTATAAGGCGAGTAAACTTTTCCGTTTACAGGTGACCTTGAATTTACGGCGTTAGTTTCCCTCTTATTTTTCTATCCACATATCTGACCAGCGGGACAACATGATTTTTTAATATCACTTGAGACATTTTTATAGTAATATTTAAAAAATATTTTAATTTGAATAATAGCTAGGGACTAATCGAGAAGGTCCTGCTAACATTTGGGGGAAGATTTTCACCAGCAAAAGACTGTTGTTTGAACTTTTTTTTTTACAAGACATTGTTTTTTCCATTTATAGGAAATTGGAAAAAAAGTGCATTATTAAAACATTAAGTAAGGACGTAGCAAATTTACCCTCAGTTTGGACAAGGTGGCTCAAGTCTCTAGCTATAATTCTTTCAAGCAGTAATTACATATTTGGCTATTTTACAATAAAACGTCTTCCTTAAGGCACAAAGATAGTGTAAGCCTTTATTTATACATAATTATATTTTTTAACCCTATACTGCATGATGTTTTTTTTCATTGAAACACATATATGTTTTTAGTGTAATAAGAAAACATTGGAACACATAAAAAAAAAAAAAATTGAGGATAGATGGTTATATTTGCTTTAAAGGTACTTAATACTTGTTTTTTATGCTTGAGTTGCCTTATGCATGGTCATAAGGAAAAACAGTCCATGTATCCAATTGGCAACGCTATGCAGTGTAGGGTTAAGAACCAAGAAATAAAAGCGACTGAATTAGCCTTTACCTTTAAGCATAATCACAGTTATCCATAGGACTACTTAAAAAGAAATATCAGGGCAGCAATCGATTCCTATTCTTCTGGAGTAAAAGTGAACATTGGGCAGTTTTTTCTTCAAATCGGCACTTAAGAGTTATTTATAGTTTGGTGCTAGATGTAATAAAGGATTGTATCCCTGGATAGAATGGTGATAAAAGAGAGGGCATTTCCGAAAGGTGAATAAGTACATTTTATCGAAAAGTTTTTCATATCACATTTTAGCACAAAGCATTGGCTAAATGTCCATTCTGCTCCTGAAAAACCTGATTCTACGAAATCATTGCTGTTTCTTTTCTGATTCAATCAGTTGATTTCTAAGAATGCGAGTTCATTTCTAGTTTTATGTGCTTTTCTTAAAATTTCTGACAGAAACTCTTGTTGCTTTTTGAAGGAGATTTTGCAATAGATGTGGAGGAGCTCTTTTAAAAAGAAGAAATTGAAACCATAATTTCACAAGCGAAGAAAGAAAAAAGCAAGTCCTTAAATAACTGCTAAAACCCTACCGAAGAATCTTTCATTTTCAAAACAAACTGATTTCGTTATTTACAAATTTCGTAAAACTTATGAAGCTTCGGTTCAAAATATTCATTCATCAGAAGAAGATTTATGTTAGGCGCATTCAAAAATATTTGAATTTCTTATATTTTCTTGAATTCAATGCACATTAAAATATTTATATTTCAAAAGATGTGGGTCATTCCGATGAAAATGGTACAAATCATGTCTGAAACTCTTTACTTACGATTATCAATTTAAATAATTTCCACCAACTAATCATATTTTTTTTATTGAATTTTCATTTATTTGTGTATAATGAAGTGTAAAAAACTAGTACATGACTTATTCATGAAAGGATTTTAAATATTTTGATCACTTTGTTTAACAGAGTGGACAAATAAGCCTTTAAAAATATCTGCATAATCAGAAAAAAAAGTCAGAATCACAGAACAAGCATAAAAACAAGCATTTAAAATTCTAACAATTTGAAGCTGGGACACGTCATTTTCTCCTTCTTCTGACAAAGATAATTTTTTTTGTGTTATTTCTAAATGGATTATACCTAATCGATTGATACTTGATGGCACAAAATTAAATGGAGAACCAATAAAAAATACACTTAATGTATGGTAGTTATTAAAATTGATTTTAAAAAATTCTAAAGTCTCGGACATGCTTTGTACCATTTTCGTCAGAATGACCCATATACATTTAAACAAATGTTTTAATGTGTGGTATTCCTTTACGCCCTGACGTGCCCCAGGTAACAGTACCGCTTACGCTAATTTAGTGTTATCAATCCTAAATGGATGGAATCTTGCTAGTACTTGAAAGCATCATTCCTTGTACTTTACTGAGAGACAGACAGTTGATGTCAGCGATCGGAAACGGTTTTCTTAAAAGGTTCTAAGGCGTAGGGGATCTTAGACACAGGCCCGTCATTTAGGGGGCAGGGGGGGGGCAATTGCCCCCTGACTTTGAGAAATCAATGCATTTACATATAAGTGGGAGTGGTTTTTGTTGTTTTCTGGTGAATTGTATTGTGTTTTTACCCTTTGTCCCCCCCCCCTGGAAAAACTTGAAATGACGTCCCTGCTTGGACCCTACTGATTTTCAAACTTTTTATACTCTGCATAAAATGCAGGCTCGTCAGTTAGGGGCTCAAAAGGGGGTCAGTTGCTCCTCCTGGCTTTGGAAAAGTAGGGTTTTTACACCTAAGGGGGGGAGGGGGTGCTCTTTTTTGCTATAATTTACACGGAGTTTATACCCTTCCCCCCCTCTCCCCAGGAAATTTTGAAATGATGAACCTGTTTGTATACCAATAAATTTCAACGCCGAAAGATGTGAGGCCAGTTCCACATTTGGTCAGCTCTTAAGTCAAATAACAAAAGCTATGCACTTCTTTTACGCTGTTCGGCTTTATCAAAGAGCTAATTCAATGCAAAAGCGAATTTTTGCATCTGAAGTCACATTCAATGTCAAAACTTCAACAACTGTGTGCCAAGCAATTCAAATGCACGTTTATTAGCGATCATAAAAAAAACCCATCTCAAAAGGAAAGTAATCTTATCTCAAATTTCAACTTAATCCACAAAAAATCAATCAGCAAAAGTTAAAAGAGACAGTCTGAATCAATATCCACATTTTAATTTCCTATTTAATGCTTTTAATATCAAATTGTAAGCAACCCCAACTAACTATTCAATCACTTGAAAGCTGGGAATTGATTTCTTTTACTAGGAGCGAAAGAAAAGAAAAAGTCGTTTTCTTTTTCATCGATGTTTAAGAGTTCTTTATAGTTTAGTGATGGATGAGATAGGTTTTTACCAACAAATTGTGTAGTGATTAAGGTAAAAGCACTTCTGGAACGAGAGTAAGTACTTTTGTTGTCAATATTTTTTCCCTACATTTTGGAATAAATTGTAAAGTGTATTACAACGGAAAACCAAATTATTTAAAAGGAATGCTATATTATTAAATGTCTTGGTGTGCACTGTGCAATTAAAAAAGGAGGAAATTCTGCATTTCTTAGGTGTTAAGTGCATATAGTGCAATTTCTTTTTCTTTTTTTTAATTTTAAGAATCGGAAAATATGTGAACAAGCCAGAAATTTCAGACATCCGGGGAATTTTCAGATTTGGAATAAGCTATCAGCAAACATCAACTGCCCAGTTATGGTACCAAGAGAGAAGACTGCAGTTTCGTCCTTGGTACGGACTCCTCAGCATGGAATAGTTAATAACGGAGTTAGAGGAAAATGTGTTCTTATTGTATCCGGTACCGTCTTTCAAACAGCTAGTTAAAACTAATTGTAATCGTGCGGTTGACGTTTGTGAACTCTTAGAAACCCCTTCTTTTACCATTGTCTCACCAAATGGAATGATAGAAATATCAGTGTTCAATTTTGAAGTTTGTGCCTAAAAGCCACTAATTCTCAATTTAGAACCTTCCCAAATGTTTTCATAGCCGGAGTTTAATGCTTAATAGTGGAAGAAAGGTACATTGTGGATTGAAACGTAATTCAAGTGATATGATTTTTGTGCCAAGAGCTAAGATTTTCGTAAGAGCTACATTTTGAAAACAGCTAAACATTTATTAAAAAAAAGTAGTAAAATCGATTCTGGGAAAATAATGCTTTGTGCACAAAAAATAATCTCAAATTAGCTATTTTCAGCCAAAACTATACAAGAAGCGTACATGTCCCATCTGGGACATTTTTCATGTTGTGCAGTTATGTTAGAAATGTTTCATTACTGTGCATTAAACATTATTTGTTTATAAATAAATTTTTTCTTAAAATAGAAATAAAAGAAAATAAAGAAAAATATGTCCAGAAAACAAAATTCAATAATCCACTTTTAATTTTTTAACACATTTTGCCGTTTATTTTAAAGCGTAGTTTGTTGCCCTTAAATGCCTTTAATTCCAAAAGCAATTAACTATATTTTGCTCTGGGAACCTCAACGGGAGTTATTAAACATCACCTTTGTTCAATTTATTTTATTTACACTAAACGTTGAAGTTAAAAAGTAATTTCAGTTTGCCACCTTGAATCAAATTGCTTTTCAGCTAGTAATAGCATTTCGCTTGCCGTCTTTAATTGCTGATGGAGCAATTAAAATGGGGGAATGTTGCGTTCCCTGAAGTCAATATTACGAACTATAGAAAATGAAATTTCCCTTTTCTGAATTGCGCAATTTTTTGAGATTAAAGGAATCATAACGCGTCAGTGGTTCTTTATAGTTAATTTAAGTTTATTTGTAGTATTAACTAATGAATATTTATAAATAAATATAATTTGTTGAGCGGTATTACGTTATTATAAATTCAGCTAGTATTTTATGTTAATATATTGCTTATTTGGAGGTTACAGATGTCTCTCTTTTAACAAGTTAATTTTTATCTTTCAAGAGTTAGAATTTTGAAATGAATATTGGAGAGTTTCGAATGTGGATACATTCACTGGAGAAATTGAATATAAATTTATTGAATCGACTTTGTTTCAGCGAATTAATGATATGCTAAAACTTCTTTTATACACTGTAAAATCGCTTCTCCGCCTTTTGGCTAAGATCAAGGGTGTCAAATGTCAAATAAACACTGTAAAAAGTTGTTTACCATATTCTTCTACATAAATATGAAAACTCATTTAAGTTTGTTTGAAGGTTTTTGCATTAAGTTTTTTTTAAAGAATTTCTATTTTTCAACTGAATTGTTGAAAAATAGTTACTCTGTTACTTTTAAATTTGGTTTTACATCAATGGCAACAGCGATCTTGACGTCACGTCATTAATAGTTTATACGTTCCTGTGTTGGCAATCTTCAACTGATTGGCTGCATGTTTTTCCATGACTAAAAATGTCTTCTATGATTTGTTAATCGCAATGGTAAATGAAAACTGCAGTTCTTAGTACAGAGCCGCCGCAACAGACAATAGCATAGGGGTCAACGGCGTTGGTCTATTGGCTCTATTCAACACGTTGAATAGGAGACATTGCATACAACAAGGACAGACAAAGTGATAAAATAAGTAAATTTATGTTAATTTTTATTTTGGATTACAAATAGAGTGAATGAGAGAAAAAAATCTTAAACATAAAGAAAATGTTTTGTTTTTTAATCACTTACTAAGATAAATTTAAGGACTTGCAATTCTGCTTAAGATTTTTCGACTAAGTTTATATATTGTTAAGAGGAAATAAAATCAGTTAAAAAAGCCTAACTTAAAATGGTTTACAGCACGAACAAGTTTTTGCTTTCCATTTTCGCATGTTTTCTTGTCCCTAAAAACATAGCCCATAAAAGTTCAACAACTGAAAAAAATGGTTATTACATCTTGGATCTTAGTTTTTATTTTCGGTCATAAATTACTTTGAACGACCATACAGTGAACAATTTAATTTAATTAGCTTAATTTTGGAGGCAGTAAATAACCCTAAGCTAGACGTTATTGTACAACTAAGGTCGTGTCTTGTAGAAAGAAATTAACAAGTTCCGAAGTAGAAATAAAATATTAACAGATCAAACGAGGTTTTATTTTTATTCTATCTCAGTCGGATTGGGCATTGAAATAAAATCTTAAGAGTCTTTTATTCTCTGATTTCTTTGTTATAGGCTCTTATTGACTTAGATTCTTATTTTGACTTAAAAATTATTGAACTTCCCTTTTGAACCAACATTTTAAAAGTTCAACTAATTGTCTCTATATAAGAGCATGTAAGAAGATTTATACATTTTTGTTTAAGCGCATATCAGGTAATGTGTTACTGTTGTATTTGCACATTTTGTCGTCTATAATTCGTTTCTTTCTATTACTTCATTAATCTTACACTTTGTATTTCGTTGATGCTTTTTTTTTTAATTTCATTTCACACTGTGGAAATTATTTATTTATTTATTTTTGTTTCAGTTAAAGTCAGATTAAAATATTTATGGAAGAGCTACATTTTCGTTATTGAACGTAAATGTTGTTTCTTACCTATTGTTAAAGAAGAATATTAGTCCATAATGCATTATTTCCAGTAGTTCTCACAACCTTATGCGAATTAATGTGAACGAGATAATATGTTTATTTTGTCCTATTTACAGTAATGCTTCAAAAATTGAAACCTTAAATAAAATTTAAAAAAATCCTACTGGGCTTACACTATTTTTTTCCTTTTATAGTACTTCACAAAACCGTACATGGTCTGTGAGTTTAGTTTAAAGAATGATAGTTTATTTATTTATTAAATCTTTTCATTCCGTAAGCGTTAAACTTCGGCTGAGTTTAGTAATTTATTCCAAAGAATGTATTAGATTACTTAGTAGAGGTAACTTTGAACGGTGCTTTAATTTTGCACTACTCTTCATATCTTTCAATCTATTCGAATTATAAAATGACTGCTAGAAATGCAACACTCCACTATACTTACAATGTTACAGTTTCAGTTTTCAATTTTTTACATTAAAAATAAGTTGGTAAAGATGTACACAGTATATATTTTACTTAACATCTCTTAAATTATTCATCATTCTTAAAAGCTATTCTTGAACGCAGATTTGAAATTATTCCCGGCATAGCTTTTTTTAAAATTCTGTGCAATGCAATAAATGATGTATATTTTTTGATGTTATCAAAGAAAAATAAATGCTACAAAGCTCTACGAAATTTTATTTTTCTGAAGCAAAGGTGCACTTCTTTTATTGAAATGTTTCATCTTATACCAAACGTTTCATATGGGTTCAAGTGACCCTAAGAAGCAGGATAAGTTAAGGTAAGAAAAGAAAAAACTATTTAAACAGATTTTATAATTTATCTGTAAATTCTGTATAACTATATAAAATCATTATTAGATCTGTTGTTGATTTTTTTTTCAAATAAGATTAATAACACATAAATATGAGTGAAGCATTTAATAACTCAAAAAACCTACTTTTAAAAAATAAAACTGGTTTAAGAAGAACCTTAGGATGAGGAGTAAATCACCTTATGTTATACTTTCAGAATTGTTACTCTCCATGGTTGAGCATTGTGATACCTTATTGTTGTGCGGTTTGGGGAATTTATTTCTAAATATGTTGACATTAATAGAGTTCTATAATATTTATGCATATACTGCTTAGAAAACTGTTTGTCTAAGAAGTGTAACGCCATTTAGGAACTCAAAAAATGCATTGGATTAATTGGACTAGAAATGAAAAATATTTATTTTGAAAACGTTAATTTCAAAACGGGAAACTAGTCCTACTGACTTTATGCTACATGCAAATGTAAAAAAGCGTACAAATGTCGAGAAGATGTCATTAGATCAAAATTACAATCTGAAGGAGGACACACAGCTTAAGCCTCCATCGATGTTTAAGATGGGTAGCAGCATTTTTTTTTTTTTTTTTTTTTTTTGCGAAAGATAGAACTTTTAAAGGGCCAAACGAGAATGCACTACGCAAACGCACGAGCTTCAGTATTCAAATGCAGTTAACTGGACACTGAAATGACAGGTAACTATCATTATTCGCGTGTTACGTATAGAGCAGAAAAGTTTTGACTGTTTAAATTTGGAATCATAGTATTACCCCGAGTCTAGAAAATATTACACTGTTTTTTTTGTCGTGTCTATGACTTAGCCGAACTAAATAGCTCCATGGATCCTTATAACTGCTTTAGCGATTTGTTGGATGTTATCGTCATAAAGGTCTACAAGTGACGGTAATACACCAATTTCTCTCAGGTTCGCACTTATTGCTGGACACTCAAAGATATGACAAGGTGTAAGCTGTGTATCTGGGCAATTGCATCAGTTTCTATGAATCCTTCTACCCTTACACTGCTGGCCGCCCAAATTGAAACGCCAAGAACGACATGAGATCTCACTATGAAATTTATTTTGAAAAAAAAAAAAAAAACATTTTGAACGAGAGTATCAAATGGTTAAATTTATAGACTTCTATGAAGTGTCGTTTCTGCCAAAATCAGTAGCCAGAGTAGCCGCCATCGTTGGATATCATCTTGTTTTTCTTGCAACTTGGTGGCCAGCAGTGTTCATGAAAAAAGAAAATCCACGTTATGTTTTGAAAGTTCTGCCTATTTTTGGCGTATATTTTTCATGACATACCTTTTCTTTTCAACTACGCAATGCTTCGCATTCTGTGATATTAGATAAAAATCACAAAATTCAAATGATAATTAGTAACAATTTTCCGTCAAACAAACTCGTTACTTCTATATTCTTTAAATATTTCAAAATGTGAAAAAAGAAAGTTAAACATTAATCCGAATTACTTTCCCATTACTACAGCAACTTAAAGCATTTTTAAACTGTGCTTCTTTTGTACCTGCTGATTATGCCTCGAAGACATATTTAAAAAAGTATGAGAGATGTAATTATGCACCTTTTTTTATCGTGTTAGAAGTAAATGCAAATGATGTGCTAACCGCGGGATTTAATATTGTTAAGTTTCAGATTAAAAGGTAGACTCTTGATAGTGAAAACCATCTCCATATTAAATAATTATTACACCCTTTTTCGTAATTCTGAGCATACACGCCGGCTACAACCGAATAAATATTCACGTTTCATGTATTAATTAATATTCCATGAACAAAATACTAAAAAGATCTAAAATTCATTTATATGCATTGTTGAAAACATAATATTAAGCAGAGGTTCCTACTTTTTTGACTTTATTAAACTTTAAGTCTTCTTTTACTGGTTCTTCTCGAGAATAAAGTTTCTCGAACGGAACAAGGTAATAGTTGCACTTTTAAGAAGTAAATGACGACAAAATAAGGAAAAAACTTTTTTAACAGTGCAATTATAACTTTATTTGAATCTCCTAACATGCTATAAAAAATCTTCGTAAAAAAAATAGGTACCCCTAGCAGCATAATTTCATCGGCCGATGATCGGCCATTCATCGAAACCAGATGAAATTTTCATCGGGTTTTGATGAGATTTTCATCGACGCTAGCTACTTTCTCTTTTTGGAAGGTATAATATAATCATGCGGACCCAAAAGTGGTACTTTCGGCTGTTCTACCGTTTATACGACCTCGCAATTATCAATACTTAGTTGATGTTCAACAGAGTGAACAAACAAAAAATCAATAGGGAAAAGTCTTTAAAACGTGTTCATTTTAGATTTCAGTTAGCACAAACGTTGTGCTTACACGGACAAGTAAAGTCATTAATAAATTTAAAATATAGTTTTGAAAAAAAAAAAAACTAAAAAATACGCTTTTACATTGGAATGCGCTGTGATCATCACGGGTTTCCCTCTGATTTTCAAAACTACTGAATATCCGCACTTAAGTTCACATGTACTTATAATACATCAATATGCAATACAGTTTAGCCTTTAGTATTAAAAATAATATTAAATATATTACTTTTATATTTGCAAAGAACGTAAATTTTATCTTTTATTCAGAGTTACATACATACATACATACATACAAGCAAACCCACATGTGAAATTAATAAAAGCGTATTAAAAAGAGACCATTAGCTACAGAGGAACTAGAATTACAAACCAAAAGAAAAAAAAAGAGAAAAGAAAGAAAGCTTGCGCGAGAGATCCCCCAAAAGACATCAGATTTGACAGAATTGATCATCGGAAAGTACAAGTACATATAAAAAAGAATGTAAAATGTCAAAATGTAAAGGATTACAAGAGTACAGTGCACCAAATGTTCAATTCCGCTATTTTTTTACAAAAAAGAACTAATTTCAACACTATGATTTTCAATCATTTTTATCTGTTGAATGCATGGTGTAGCCATTTGGCAACAAAACTCATTTTAATTAGAAAGGGGTGAAAATTTAGAGTTAAATTTTTTTAAATATTTTTCCATGTTTTCTTATTACATTGACAAACACATACATTTTTTTCTACGAAAAATAAAAAATCATGCAGAGTAGGGTTAAAAATGTCATCAAGATGAATTTCATACGCTCACTTAACGACAAAACTAGAAAACGAAAAAGCTGTAGCCATAAAACTTTGAACCTAAATTATTCTAAATTAGGGTTTTGTTACAAGCCGTTCAATTTAAATTTAACAAAAAACAAATTCTAACTCGTTATCACCAAAAGTCAACGCATAAAAGTTTGAATGTTAAACTTTTAGTTATAAAACGAAATCTTGAAGGAATTTTGTATAAAAAAAAAGCTTTATTTGAGACCTTAATGTTCATTTTTCATTCAAAGTTACTCCCGTTACGGTTAGTTAGCTCAATTCTTCATCTAGAAAACAAAAGATCTCCCCATCCGATAATAGCAGCAGATAGCGATCCCCAAATCATCGCAAAGCCTTCGTTTCCTACAAAAACAACATTTAGCAGCGATCCTTTTGTCAACAAGAAGCTCATCCATTGAGTTGAGCACTTGTTCCGACACATGCTTCCGCGTGCCGAGGTGTTAAGTCTAAACACAGAGACTCATAAGGCGACTGAAATAATAAGCTTCGAGATGGGAAGATTAAAAAAAAAAGGTCCTGGGCTAGAAGTTTCGATGAACGGATAATAGGTCTTGAGAGGCAGGAAGCCAAATCGTGATAAATTGATGTTCACGGTGACTTTTTTTTCGGTCGCTTGAAAGAAGACCTTGTTTGTTTTGAGGACATTGTTTCAGGTGAAGTGTTTTGAAGTTGAAAGAGACAGCTGAGCTTAATTATATTCGGGTCAGTTGTTTAATCAAAAAATAAATGAACTTGAGAAAAAGTAAGGAGTGTTGTGGAGATTTTATGCGATTGGGATTACTTGCTATGAAGAAATAATTTTGCCTTTGTTGAAAGTAAAACATTTTAGTTAATCAATAAAATAAGAAATTGTAGTTGAAAAATTACTGTCGGAATTGCTTTCAAAATTTGACATAATATGATTTTTTGTCCATGAACAGGATGTCTTCGAATCGCTCGCTGCTGTAGTTCAGTACTGTAACGTCTTAAAAACCAGTTTTAAGGAAAACGCATTTAAAGTTTTTTTTTTTTCTACTTTATAATATTGTAACTTAGGACTTCCCATTTCTTCAAAGATAATGGCTCACTACGTAAATGCTATGAAGTCCCTTCACAGAACTAGATCCCCCCCCTCCCCCCCAAAAAAATCAGAAGCTCTCTAACATGACACCGTTCTTTCTCAAAATTTCAAGAGCACAGTTTTCACCATGAATCCTATTTGTAAGCACTCTAGGAAACGTGTCAAGAAAAATTAAATTCGAGAGCCAACAAAGTATAATTTAACCCAACCCAGTACAGATTTAGATAAAGCATGAATACATATACGGATCGATGCTGAAATTTCCGTGTCACAGTGTTGAGTTACATAGGTGACCACCGGGCACGGTTTTTGATGCTGTTCTCGGGGACTACTTCAAAGCGATTAAGGGAGAAGGGACCTCGCCCTCTAGGGGAGGGGTCTGCGAAATATGTTTTAGTGCTGATTTAGTGCAAAGATATAACCTCATGAAAATTATTTATACATATATTGTGTAATCTCATATTTCGACACCCCAAGGGCATACGAAAATGTCTCGGGTTAAGCGGGTGTCAACATACTGAGGTTCCTTAATTTAAACTCCCAACTTGTTTTCTGCATCACATTTTTATCAGTGTTAACACTCACGTTATACAAATGAATTACTGTAAATTAATTTTCCTGTATCCTCCCTCCCTTTTCTTTTTACTCCTTTTTAGTTGTAAAGGAAGTATTGTGATCGCGAAAAAAATTTTCCTCAAATTTGGGTCAAAATTTTAATTCTGCTCACCCCTGAATGAATGTTGAGTCGTTTTTTTGACCTGCCAGCACATGCATATGTACCTGCCAACATATAACTAGCCGAAAAATCATTTTCGACCACCCCCGAGTTAGTTACGACGAGTTTTCTCGTGACATCTGTGAGTTTGTATGTATGTGTGTTGTATGTGCATATGTGTGTCACATAACTCAAAAACTATATGCCGTAGAAGCTTCTAGTTTGGTATGTAGGCTCTGAGGGGGGTCTAAATGTGCACCTCCCGTTGTGGTTCCATTCGAATGCTCCCAAGAGGATGTTTTGCCCCTTTTTTGGGGGTAAATCAGTGTTAATTTCAATGCAGATGAATTGGCACGACTACTTGGCGATATATCGCCAAGCTTTTGGTCACCAAGTGTTTGACGCCAACTTGGCGACCTATCACCAAGTTGGCGACAAATTTCGGGATTTTTTTTTTTTTTAATTTGGGTTCAATTTGGCGCTATTGGCGACATTTTGCAAAAAATCCACTGAATGATGTAAAAATCGTAAAAATATTTAGAAAATGAATCATTGTAAAACATTTGTTTTGCATTGTTTCATGGAAAACTAGGGGTGTAATTCGAATTGCTATCTTGCTCATTCCTAACACTATTTTAACACTAAGGCAATCTACAAAGAAATTTACACGTAAAAGGAAATAGTGTGGGACCCATACCAGATTTTTTTATAAGCACATGACAAAATGAATCGGCAATGCTGAATACTTTATCAGGGATCATTTGAAAATATTTTTGGAAACAGAAGAGAGCAGCAGCACAGAGTGTCGTGGCAGACTACTCTGGGTAGAAGGGGGAATTTTCTGAATGAACTCTTTCCGGAAAAGAATGAATTGACTACTCCAGAAACCGCAAAACTCTTAGAAACCGTCAACGGATAACAATCGGTAGCACAGTAGCAAACAGTGTACTAAAATAGCTAATGAATGTCGACTTATAAAGGTTCCTGCAAATGTGTGTCAACATAGAGAGGTTTCCCTCACAGACATTAACATTGAACCAATTACTGGAAAAATGAATGTCGAATTACAGATAGGGACGGTCGTATCCCGAAATGAAAATGAAGATTTTTACAAGAACATTTAGCGTAATAAAGTAAAGTTTTGCATCATTTGAACCACCAGTTATCACGCAAAATTTACATAATAATTGTGTTCCAATTATGGGGAAATCATGGAATTTTCTGAATGTCTTCATTAATTTGTCAGTTAGCTGTATATTGCTATAATGGAATTTTTTTCTTAAGATTAAACAGATTTTACGATTGCTTCCTATTTACTAAATGTATTTCATCACATACTGATTTAATTCATAGTTAAGAAACTCGCCCCCTCAAACGAAATGCTGAATTGCCACCTCTGCTTACAGAGGTAGTCGATTTCTTCGCGTGTCGAATTACCGTAATTTCACTGAAGTGTACGAAATTACGAAAAATTCCAGATTAGGTCATTCTTCATCAAAACTACTGGGCCAAATGTAAAGGAATTTGGTGTGTACATACATTGCTACAATACAAAACAGTTAATCATCCGCCATTTAAAATAGTCACCCATGATCATGAAAAATACTGGTTGGACTCGGAAGGTAAAAAACAGCGGTTGCAAAATTTAACAAAACTTTAGATAAGTAGGGGATACGGTCCTCTCTAACACATACAGAGGCCTCGCAACATGATTTCGTACTCCAAATGTGGCAGTATATAAGTTCCTAGGTTAATTGATCCCACTTGCTCAATAACACACTTTTCATGCCATGAATGGTCCTCAGAGGCAGATTGCAAGTTATTATCACCCTCTCCAGATCTTCTCAGACATGATGTCCAGGGTTGATGTCTGGAGATCTACCGGGATAATACGTCCAGAAATTCGTTGATCAGAAGAGCTCTATGAGACTTCAAGTTATGGTCCATTAAAATGAACTTAGCGCCAAAAGCACCATTGAAAAGAATAATAGAGGACTTCAAGACATTATCCCTGCTCTTACAGCTATTAGTGCACTTTTTCAAAGACATGGTGGAGTATGTGGCCATTCAACACCATGCTAATCCCAGCAAAACAAGCACTTAACCTTTAGGAACCTGGCGGTACACATGTTGTACCATAAGTCTCGTCTAGTTTGGAGGACGGGGTTGAAATTTACTCGAATCCATTAGAGCCGGGGATTTTTTGAAGGTTTCATCCGTTTGGTACCACAGTTTATACCCTCTCTTTTCAATGGAAAAGAAATCTGTGGTTAAACTGTCGTACTACCTGGGTCAAAAGAAAAATTTCTGTATGAACAGCCCGGATCCAAAAGGTTAAAGTTATAAATTTCGTAATAAACGTTTGGGTAAAAAATTCATAGACTGAAAATTATAGAAAATTTATTTGCAATCATCAAAAGTTCAAATACCAGAAGCTCTAGTAATATATGCAGAGGTTCTTTAGATTTTTACTGTCTAAAATAAAAAAAAAATACATAAATTAAAAAAATAAATAGACAAATAAAAATAAATAAAATAAAATAAACTGACTTGAAGCTTGGCAAAGAATATATCTAGTAAATTTAATAACAATGCTACTTTGTTTTCATTCATAAAATAAACCGTTCTTTTAAATCAAGTTAGGTTCTCTGAAATCGCTCCAGTTCAAAAAGCAATTAAATGCAATTTGTTCTTTCAACCAGAAACGGCATCGTTCACCATCGCCTTTGTTTAATTGATTTTACTAACACTGGGCGCTAAAGTAACAAGCTATTTCAGTTCGCCACCTTGCAAATAATTTGTTTTTCAGTACTTAATAACATTTTGCTGTCGTCCTTAATTACTCTTGGAGCTATTAAAATATGGAATGCTCTAAGCGCAGACACTGAAAGTGCAAGCTTTCTAAAATGGAATTTCCTTTTCAGAAATTGTGTAAATTTTTGCATTAATAGAAGAATTAAAGAGCTCATAATGAATCAGTGGCACATTTGGTTTAATTACGAGGAAAATGGTGAATTAATAGCAATTTACATTACTTTTTTTAAACTAAAAATTGGGATATTACTATTTTAGTGTTAAGAATTAGAAAATCATTCTTCAGCTTAATTTTGGCATCTAAAACATTTTTTGCCTGTTTAGTATAACGAGCAATTCCGTTTCTGCATTTCTTGGGTTCAAGAGTCTCACTGGAAGTTTTGTGTAAAACAATGCATTGTGTTTATTTCATAGAATTCTGCTGTAGAAATCTGAAAAAAAAAATGATGCAACTAGATAGAAATCTGCTTTTACGGATGACGTCTAACGAGGAAACGATTCTACAGAATAAAAATGAAAATAAATAAATGAAGTAATTAATAGCAATCGAAAAAACATTGTAAAATATGTTTTGGAGAAATACATAATTTTCCCTCGTATTCCCGTTATCTAAATATGAGATCTGCAAGTTTGCCGAAATTTTAAAGAAAATACGCCAAATTTAGTAAGTTTCAGTTAGTAATGGCAGACGTTTTTCACACGATTTGTGAAAAGATGTCATGCAGACGATAAATTTGGTGAAACAATTTATCGCCAAGTCTTTAAATTTGTCCCTTTAAAAGATATTTTCAGACTTTAAGATCTCATATGTCGATAACGGGCGGATGAGGGCAAATAATATTTATTTAAAAAATATGTTTGAAGACACTTTTTTGATTGATACCGTGTAAGACTTTTAATTATGACATTATTTGTGTAGTTTCTGCGTACGGTTCGCTTCTGTTTATTTGTAATTGAATAAAGCAAAATCAGAAAATTTGTCATTAAAAACTTTGGCAAATGCTTGCGATAATATTGCAGTCACCTAAGCATCAAATTTCTCAAACGTAGTGATGCAACGGTACATTTATTTATTTAACTTTTTTAAGAAATGTAACAATTTCACTTTTATTTTGATACATCTCAAAAATATATCATAATTTTCCCTTACATTGTTTTAGTAAAAACAGAAGACTGAAAATTCCTACCACCATCTGCTGTTTTAAACATAACACAATTTCTATACATAATTCATAAAATTAGATTATGCTTAGAGGAATATGTTTCGGCGGAAAAACTATCAAAATATGGCTGCAAATCAGGAATGTAGAGGGACATTTTTGGTCATTTTTTCAGTTTTTGTGTCATATCTCAAAAACTATTTACTTACAAATAAAAACATTACTTGATAAATAAAATTACCTTCGGAAAGATAATTTCATTTATATTGTAGCTGTAAAAAATGAGCGGCGATTATCTGTTTAAAATTTCGTGCATTTTTGAAAACTATCTCGACCTCCTCTCGTGTTTTATTTTTGGATATAATGGCATCATTACCAATTATATAAGCATTTTTTTCAAAACCACCAATTTTACTTGTCAGTTTTGGTTTCTCATCAAACTTTAGACTACTGATTTATTCCAGAAATATGATTAGCTATATAGTTTTGGGAAAGTTTCTAAATTTTTCATAAGAATTCCAGACTAATTTCTGGAAGATTATTAACTTTTTGCCAGAAATTTCTTGGTTTTTTTTTTTGCCAGAATGATCACTGTCAGAAATTATCGGCCCATTATTTGACAGGAACGTTTCGGATTTTTTTCTTTTTCAGAGTGATTCATAAATAACAATCCTTAGTCATTAACAAGAAGTTCTGTCAAGAGCTAAACTAGCCTAATTTCTCGTACATCGACATCGGCATTCTAGAATCTGATCAATACTCTTTTGATTATCTGAGACTAAAAATTATGTCAAAGATACGTTTTCAGCACTTAAAGCTGATTTCTAAAAGAAAAATATAAACCTCTCGTCAGATGAAATAGACACGTAAAAAGTAAATAAACGAATAATAAAGTTTTGTCGTACCTTTTAAATAATGTAACTATTATAGTTCTTCCGTAGACACATCTATCAAAGAAAGAAAAAAAAATCTCGTTCGTTAATAAAATGTCTCAAATTTCATTTTTAATCCGCTGCCAGTTGTTAAACATAAATAAAGAATAAAATACTCTCGTGAATTACAAATATTTGTTACGAAAAATATCGTCTGCCAAAAATAAATAAATAAATAAATAAATAAATAAATAAATAAATAATAATAATAATAATAATAAATTAAATAAAACAAATAAATAAATAAACAAAAAATCGTCTGCACAGTCAGTCATTTTTTTCTGAGCCTGCATTTCAGCCATGTTTGCGGAATCGGAGTCGAAATCAGAGTCCTCACAGAAGTTTATTCAGAAAAGTACTTTCCATACGTTATTTGTAAGAAAAGCAGTCGAAAACTTTGTACAATTAATTAAGTTAAAAATGCAAGACAACGTGTCTAAAAGTACAAATAAAATGTTTAAAAAGAGTTAGAAAACTCTAGCAAATAGCTATTTCGGGGCTATTATAAATGAAGCCCCATCATCAGTGCCAAAAGATGATGGTTCACTAATCACAGTCAAGTTCACTTGACACAAAGTTAGTTTGAAGGAGATCCGCTTTTAAGCTCAGGATCAACATTCAACTTAAATTTCCCCGCACGCGTAATGTTAATTTTTTTTCTGAACGGTTCAACATTGAACAAAAAATGGTTCAAATAAAAAAAGGGGATGGGGATGAGCCTCTCCGAGATCTTTCGAACAGAAAAAAAATTATTCAATTCGGAAGGTTCACTTAAAAGTTATTAGGTGGAAAAGGGTTGCTTGAACGGTTCAATGTTGAACGAAAAAATGCTCAAATTGAAAATTTAAATACGGTAAAGAAGTATTCTTGCTGAGATCCTACGAACAAAAAAAGTTTGTTTAAATCGAACTGTTCACTCAAAAAGTAATAAGGGGGACAGATTGTTTGAACGGTTCAATGTTGAACGAAAAATTGTTCAAATCGGAAACGTAAATACGGGAATGAAGTATCCTTGATAATATCTCTCGAACAAAAAAAAAATGTTTGTTCAAATCGAACTATTTACTAAAACGTTGGCTGGACAGGTTATTTGAATGGTTCAAAGTTGAACCAAAAATTGTTCAAATTGAAAAATCAACTATGGGAATAAGCTGTACTCGCAGAGATATATCCAACGAAAAAAAAAATTGCTCAAATCCGAATATTCATTCAAAAGTTATTAGGGGGGGGGGACAGAAAGACAGTACGACAGACAGACGGACAGACCGACACACAAATTCCCCATATCAACACCCTACTTTCCAATTTTTAATATTTCGATATTGATCTTACCTTTTTATTTCTTTTTGACTTTTTTTTTTGGACTTGGCGATATTTTTTAGATCCATTAAGCCACTTTTAATGTTTTTTTTTTGTCTTTCTTTTATTTTTAACTGGAAAGTAGGCTAAAAAAACAAGAACCATCCACTGCAACAATAAAAATCGTATTATTTCTGATTTTTTGTTTTGTTCTTTTACAGCATGATTTATTAATAGCGCGTCTTATTCATTTAAAAAAAAGTCAAGAATTATTCTATTGTAACAAAGAAAACTCAGTAGCAGCAGAAAAGCTCGAAATCCAGTCCTAAACTTCACATACTGTTTTAATGTTACTATACAACTGTATTGAAAGTCGTCTTTTATCGGTAAGAAGCATCCGACGACTTTACCTGCTAGAAACTGAATTGAAATTTATGTTCTCACGGCAACTAATCTCCTGAGTATTTCTCCCATTGGTACGTATTGTGTCAAATCTCTTTTTAAGGATTATCTTAGGGGATAAGACGCCAAGTGAGACTCTTTCGGTCTTTCCAGGTATTATTTATTTTATAATCTATTTCCGTTATTGACAGAGGATCATTCCCGTTCAATGATGTTGCAACTTTTAAATTGGATTTCTGAAGCTGAACAAGAAGGAGCTGATTTTATTTATTTGTTTGTTTATTTTTGAGGGTTTTATTTTCATAAAATTTCGGATTAGTTTTTATATAACATATTGTTGCATTGAAAATAAATTTTCTTTACATTCAACAACTTGCTTTCTTTTGTTCTGTTCATATGAAATCATCAATTGAGTGCGTCTTTAAGAGTACATGTTTCGTACACTTTTTAAAAAATTACATTAAGCTACCACTGTGCATCATGCTAAGTGATCGATAAATCAGTTTTTGAAAAAAAAAAAAAGGAAAGAAAGGGAAAAAAAGCACAAATTTTTTAAGCTTCTGTGTTTAGCTAATGAATCAATAAATCCGTTTGTGAAAAACATCCACGCCCTCTCCACACACACGCGCAATTTTTACAAATTTTAATTTTCCGTCAATGATGTAAAAAACCTCATTATCAACGAACTTTTACCACCAAAGATTTTATTTCATATTAACAGAAATTAATTAGTTTCTGAGAAAAAAAAGCTTGTGGTCATATGTAACAAGACAAGCATTGTTTTTTAAAGGCAACGTCACAAAAATGTCATTAAAAAGATAAACAATTAGCAAGTAATCGTGTCGGTGCTTCATTTATATAATATGATGTAGCAACATACCTTTACGAAATTGGAGTTTAAAAAAAATATTCAAAAATAAAAAAAATTGCATAATAAACGGCCCCAGAAGCAACTGAAAATATTAATTTACATCAACAACATTTGCACGTATAATAACAATGACATGAGGCAACGTTTCCGCAACCCCTATTGGAAATTTGACATAAAAAAAGTTTTTTCAATGCAACCTAACACACATATTCCGGGTACATTCTACTAGTAAGTTACTCACAAAGTAACACAACATAAAATGCGTTAATTACTTTTGGCAAACTAGTCCAAAGCGTACATAACTAACTTTTTCCGTTGATATAATGAAGTATATCGTAACTGTCATTACTTTGAGTGGCAAATCTTTCAGATTGCTGTATTCTGTAGTACACAAGATTGAAATCCTTTTCGTTATAATATTTAATAATAGAACAAAGTCTATTATAAGATATTTTGTAATACATGTATAATAATCAAATAATGGTTTTTGACAGCTAGGTTTCAAAATTGTCTGTTCATTCGTTAGGCAAATAATTCTTCGCGACAACTTTAGCAAGCGATTGACAG
>JAXGGA010006696.1:0-67957 GCA_038373865.1 Uloborus plumipes
GCAAAAAGTCAGACTTTTATGTTCTGAATTTTCTATTTCATGTAAGTGTACTGGTTTATTTATTCAAGAAAAGGAAAATTTTATTTCTAAATATTAAATTGTAACACTTTATTAAATTAATAATCGCGAGAGAAGATAACACGTAGAAACAAAGGCAGCATTACTTTAACGCGCTTTTCACAAAAAAAAAAAAAAAAAAAAACATTCAAAATTAAATGAGTTACACTAACAACTATGAGTGCATTTACATGTAAGGAATACTCAAAATTTCCCAGAGCTACTGGAATTATCATCCCCCACACCGGATAAATGCCCTTGGCCTTTTAAGAGCGAGAACTACCGTCGCTCTCTATGAAATTTCATTTCATTGAGTCCATTCATCCTGTCATTTGGGTCCTATTCCTTGGCCACCTAGATCACCAGACCTGACGCCAGTGAACTTCTTTGTTTGGGGATTCTTGAAATAAGCAGTTTACTGCTCAGATGCAACCAGTTTGCAGGACATGCGCATTTGGCTTGATGGAGCAGTAGCAAGAATGAGAAATGAAATTTCGTTGAGAGCGACGGTAGTTTTTGCTCTTAAAAGGCCAAGGGCATCTATCCGGTATGGGGGATGATAATTTCAGTAGCTCTGGGAAATTTTGAGGATTGTTTACATGTAAATGTACTCATAGATGTTAGTGTAACTCATTTAATTTTGAATTTTTCTTTGTGAAAAGCGCGTTAAAGTAATGCTTCCTTTGTTTCTACGTGTTGTTATCTTCTGTTGTGATTATTAACTTAATAAAGTGTTATAATTTAATATTTAGTTACAAAATTTTCCTTTTCTTGAATAAATAAACCTGTACATTTACATGAAATAGAAAATTTAGAACATAAAAGTCTGACTTTTTGCTGGTTTCCATATTCTGACAAAGGGCGATTTTCATACTGTTTCAAACAAAAGTCAGAATATCTGCTAAACTTGAAGCCCAATGTGATTTTCTGTTGTATCATCTGAAAGCTAGTGAAATGGGAAAGTTTTTGGTGCATTTGATCGGTTGTAGCTCATACGGTTGTTTCTGAAATTTTTGACTGAAAAGTTAGATGAAATTTCATTTTTGAGTGTTTCCAGTGTTTGAAAGCTTGTAACTCACTGTGAAGTGCGACTATCTTGATGAAAAGAGTGTCATTTTAAAGGATTTTGTCTGCTCTTTCCAAATATGTACTTATTTTGTATGTAGGTCCGACAGAAAGTTCAGAAATTGGTCTTTTTCTGAAAATTTTGTTTTTTTGCGAATTTTTCTTAAATATAATATTACTCGGTTACGGTTAAGAATTGACACCGCTAATGGGTGGTTCTATACTCCACTTGGACTCTTCTATCACCCCTTTTCGTATGGCAGATTCGATCAAACACACCCTGTATATTATTTTAACTTAAATTATTTACTTTTGCGCTAGCTGAATACATTGCCAAATCTAAAGTTTTTAAGTGCATGTTTTTTTTTTAACTCTGAACAAGGAAGGCTAGAGAGATGAAATAATAATTCTGTAAGGAATGTTTACAATGAGTCATGTGAGAAAAACTGCAAAGAATAATAGTTTTCCTTGTTATAAATAGTTTTGTATTCCATTCTACACTTATTTATAGAAATAATAAGTATTTTTCTGTATAATATTATTATTCACTTTCTTCGCATAGCTTGACTTTCTTTCTTGCATGATGTAGCAAAATGATTTTTCTTTCTTTTTTTTTCTATCATAATCATGAAATCGTACGCTGTACATTCAATTAATAATTCGGGGCAATGTACTTGTTCAACGAAGAATTCCTATGGCTGACATGTAATTCGTAATACTTTCAATTACATTGTGCAAAATACGCAATTTTACGCCAAACAAATATTAAACGACGAAGCAAATGTAATCAAACCTTTTGCAGCTTTTCAATTTATTTGTTTCCCAAAGCTGAATGTCATACGATATAAAGTTAATACATTTTACCGAACTTTCATAATACATTTCTAGTTTTTTGAATATTCTAATAATCCGCTATTAGTAATCATATCTGAGAACTACGTAGTTACATTTGTTGCTGTTTTATTTCCTAAATGCTTGATTTATCCTTTCATGTGAGAACCAAATTCACCAACATTACAATTTCAACAGAAGCCTATCAGAAACAAAAACTAATCTTTCATTTTTCCAAATGAAAATAAATAAATAAATAAAATAAAATTGATGTAAAATGTCTAACTATAACAATCGCACACCCAAGCGGGGATTTCTAGGATCAGCTGATGAAGCATTACAGGAACATTGAAGCTTTCCCCATTAGAGCCTCACCCCCTCTCTCCCCCCATTAGAAAAACTTACACCCTTATGAAACTGGTTTAGCTATTTTTTCAATGAGAGAATCTTCGTGGCAACTATAAAATATTGAGATGTTAGGCGTTTTTTCTACATAATGGAATGATGCAAAATCCACATGAAAATTAATATGTTTCAAGTTTCACTCAAGAAAATGTGAGAGAAATGTAGGGTTGCTGCCTGCCTATCAAACCCACACAATACTGTTTGTAAGCACTTGACAATGATCTCTGACTGATTCCCTGTGACATCAAAATTTACTGAGCCCCTACCTCACGTAAATTCTTACTTTCTAGATTCGGCAATCTATTTCTGAATAATACGGATTAGTGGAGCTAGTTAATTTCTTAGAAAATGCTGGATTCATTAGATAAAAAATAGAAGGTACCATTTCATCTTTAATATTAATGAATCAAATCATGTTTAATTACTATGAGAAACTAAAAAAAAAAAAATATTACTTAATGCTTGTATTTGCTGTAACTGACTGGCGTAATTTAGGACGTTTTTATAAAAAGTTAAAAAATGTTTAGTATTAGCTGAGAAGAAATAACAAAGCATAGTAAAAAAAGGTATGTAGATGAGAGAGTTAAAAACCAGTTTATCAATTGAAAGGGCAAGTGGATAGAGGTGATATGTAAAAATTTTAGAAAAGCTTACTTTATACCATGGATGAAAGTGAAAAGGTAATTTTTTTTTCGAAAGCTTTTTCTAGAAATTTAAAAAAAATGTCACATATCACCTTAATTCACTTAGCCCTTCAACGGTGTATGTGAGTTAACACAATTGAACACACACTAGTTTGAATTTATATAAATCGGCGAAATTCAAATGTCACATATCACCTTTATCCACTTACCCCTTCAATTATAATGAAAAGCAGCAGGGCTGCCGAGAGCAAACGTGGGCTCTTAATCGGTTTAGAACCCCAATAAAATTAAAAAATGCAACTTTAATTCCAAGCCGGTCCCCTCAAAGGGCAGGGACCTTAGTTTGCAACCAGCAGTATTTAACTATCCTTCAGATAATAATTTTATATATTAAAAGTTTCTAATTAGGCCCTAGTTAGCGCTTGGACCAACTGGGTCTAGGACCAGGGGCTCCTCAAGATTTAGCGCCCAAATTTAATTTCTAAGTATCGCTACATGTAAATAGATAACAACAATTTGTGGTTTAAATTAAACAATATTTAGTATATTTGCACAATAACTGCTCAAAATATCGTGGTCACTTGTAAAGGGAATGATGAGATGTTGCGGAGGAGGAAGGCCTGCATGTACTTCAAGCCTGGGGCCTCGCTATAGCTTGATCGAGTTTTGCTTTTAATATAAATTAAAAATGAAGCAAAATTTCAGTTTTGAAACATTTTGGTATTAGCCATGCTTTTTAAAGTTTCCCAAAATGTGGTCCGTGGATCCCCCGTCCGGGGTCCGCAAGCCCATACCAGGGGTGGGTGGTGCTATCCTACTATAGCGCAAAGAATAATTGAAATTGAAGGACAAGAAACAATCTTTTTATGCTAAACGGAAGCATATTTATAGGTGCTACAAGGCAAAACCTTATAGCATCCCCTTAACGCTAAACAGCCACAACTGGTTTTCATATTCGAACGCAACCCTGTTTCTCGAAGCCTTGAAAATGCTAACCGCAACAGTACCGGAAGAATTCTTCTTTCCTGGTTTGGCAAACTCCTGTAGCCAATCAGGAACTGAGCGGTAGTTTTAGTTCACGTTTTTTGGAAGAATTATGGGGCGCTTGCCCTTTGCGCTAAGGCTTGCTGTTTGAGCTTGCCAGTGTGACTTTACGTTTGCTGGGGGCTGGGGGTGGCCCCAGCCCCTAGAATCTTTGTATTTTTAACCTGATTGATCAGCCTTCAGTTTCTCAGTTTTTTCAGCATTTTAAAGATTTTTCTCAACGTAATAGCTTGAAGATGTTGCACTGTATTTATTACTCAAGAAATCACATGCATTTGTGAAGAATGTGTTTTAGCCTGTGTGCGTATGTAATTGGTACAATAAGTATGAATTTCTGAAGTGAAGTCTCATATATCTTCGTACAGCTACATTGCCTCCAAATTAGTGTGTCAACGTGTTTCAAAATAGTCTTCAAATGTTGAAAATGATAGCATAAAAGTGAACTGTAATGAACTTTCAATCATCTAAAAGACTTAATTTCGACTATTCCATCTTATATACGTGACATCATGGACGGACATTAACGCAGCAGAAGCACGTAAGTGCTATGTTTTTATGGGTACCCATTCACCTTTTACTTTTTCTTTTATGGCCATTAACGTTAATTAAATTTTAGTTGCAACTTTTTTTATTAATTTGAATATTTATATAGTATGCTTTAAATTGTTAAAATAAAAATAGGTAATTTAGATCAATGTGTAATTATTTGTCTATTGCATGATATGTAATAATTTTAGAGGTTTAAACACATTATGAATGCACATATTATAATATAATTCAACTTGGTTTAAATAGTGAGATTCTGGTAAGTTTTAATTAATTCTTTTCAGCAATGTACTAACCACTAGCATTAAAACCACTGTACCATAAATTGGTGCACCATAGCATTAATTGGTGCCGTTTTGGCTAAAACCTTCAAACATCACAATAGCAATAGGGAATACAAAGGAAACGCAGGGCGCAGCAAACTATCAAAACCTACAATTTTAACACATAAACACCGAACTAAGTTTCTTCTAGATTTTTATTTCCATAGCGGAGAATAATAATGTTGAGTAATTAAAACCACACAAGAGCTCTAAAAATATGTAGAATAATGAATAAATAAATTTAAATAAAGGAAAAAAAAACTTTATTGGAAAAAAATAAATAAATACATTTTTCAAATTGATGTTTTTTTTTTTTTGCCCGGAGAGGGGGTGAGGAAGGTCCGCACATATAGTAGATTTCAGGGGAGGGAGTTTGTGCTTTATATCAACCATGATCGTATTGAATGTGTTCCAATGAAGACATGAGTAACATTAAAAAATATCAGTACAAAATCAGAATAATATTATGACACTATAAAAAGAAACTTACTTTTGAGAGCCGCAGGGCTTGTCCAGTTCCTCTTCCGCCCTGAATGCGAAACCCCCACGGGGAGCCCCCGACGAGAGTCACAAAAACAGACGGCATTTAATAACCGAGATCTGCTGTGTTCGGCGCTGTCAAAACAGAACGCGTCAAAAAGAAAATCCTGGAAATTACACAGCTAATTCCTTCCGGAGAAATACCTGGCAACACGTTCGTGCAATTACTCACCCCGAACTGAAGTTGGTAAATAAAAGCAGAATGGTTTTGGTTGTAAGAAGAGGAAGGAGAAAAATCCTTTTCGAGTAGCCCACTTTCGGGCGCAAAACTCGCCAAACCTGCTAAGGAAACACACCCCGCGCTTTTCTGCGCAAAAAACGTAACTTGTCCACGTGATCTACAGGAACTTCCATTAAAGAGTTGTAATAATGACATCATTTTTCTGGCTGCAGACAGCGCCATCTCTTGTCTAGTAAACGGACTGTTTTTCTCTTACCTCTGGGCAAAAATTGAGCCATGAGTCGGTATTTTTAAACTTGTGTTGCAATCACAGCTTTTATAGTCACACAATTAACTTAAAAAGATCGTATGATTGATTGCTATAATTTTTTATTCAGATTTTTTTTTTTTTTTCAAATTCATATGTAGGAAAAAAATATTTCAAGAACGATCAATTTTTCGTTTCATTCTAGCAAAACAACTTGAACAAAATTCGAGCTATTTTCTAAATAAAGTAAAGAAAAACAGATAGTAAAAAATGTTGCATCTCCTTTGTGATTTTCTGTCAAACACGCAAAAATCTTTAGATATCTTCACATTTAAGAAGTAATTTTGCAAAAATTCTGCATTAATTCTTAAGAAGGAACTCAAGTTACCGTGCGAATAACGATTCGGCTCAAAACTCCATTTTAACTCCAGAAAAATTATGTGAGGCTTACACATGATAGCTTTTTTAAATTTCGAGCATTATTGAGTGTAACAATTGAAGGGGTTGGTGGATAAAGGTGATATGTGACAATTTTTGAAAATCATACTTTTTACCAGGATGAAAGTGATACGGTAATAATTTCTTTTTTTGAAAGCTTTCTCTGGAAATTTAAAAAATTGTTAAATATCTCCTTTATTCACTTGCCCCTTCAATTGTGTTTGTGAGTTAACACAATTGAACACACACTAATCTGAATTTGTGTAAATTGGCGAAATTCAAATGTCACATATTACCTTTATCCACTTGCCCCTTCAATTGTCATTTGCTGCATCCTTAGATTTAACTCCTCTTTGAGAAAACACTGCAAAAATTATGAAGAAATTCTGCGAAATTGCTTCTGTAATTTTAAGTTGTCTGTAGAACTTCTACAGAAAATCTTGCAGAACTTCTACAGAAATTCTGTACAACTTTTAAGGAAATTTGCAGAATTTCTGCAGCAAAATCGCTCAATGATCGGCTCTATTAGACTCGTTTAAAGAAAAACTTTTCCTTGTATCTTTTATCAACATTATTGAGCAGCCAACTGTGGATACCAAACTAAAAGATTGACCATAATGTTTAGATCCATTGTTTTTAAAATTGCATATTCGCGCAACAGGTTGTGCAGTGTTTTTTCGTCGTTCCACAATGTGGCGAGTTTTCTGCAGAGGTGGCGCTAGGCAATGCCCGACAGGGGGGCAAGCTTCCCCGACAGGGGGGCATAAATATAATTTTAACATTTACAGTTCACTGACCCCCCCCCCCCCTCTCCAATCTTTCCATTTTTTATGATGCGTAAACACAAAAGTAATAATTCTTACCTCTAACAAAACAAATACGAATTTTGTATTTACAGTTTACCATCAAACTAAAAAAAGATGATTGAAACTAAATAAAATGATAGAAACATACTAATACAAGTTTTATTATCCGAAATAAATAGACACACAGAGAACAAAATTATTAATTAATGAAAATTTTGAAAATTTTCCCGGGTTTCACCAGCTTAGTTACGTCCGTTTTTTTAATTCTATTTATTATAAACGAAAATGTCGTGGGGACCCCCCCCCCCTCCTCCGATTTTGTTTTTTGAAAAGAAATGAAAAGAAAAGTGTGTTTCGTAAATTAACCCTTAACTTCGCAATTTTATAAATTTCTATGAAAACATTATATCAGTTAGTTCTCACGTAATAATAAAGATGAAAAATATTTAAAAAAAAAAAAAAAAGCAGTTTTAAATTGAATTTCAGTCATTTTTTTTTTTGTTTGCGGCAACGTAGAAATAACATCAAATATCTTAAAAACGTTTTATAAAAGATTTAAAAGTAATTTTAAATGAATGTAAAATGTTCAAATTTCTTACCTGGTTATTGATATCTTCAATAAACAAGAGGAAGTATAAAATATAATGTATTCTTTTTATAGTAAAGACACAGTTCTGAAGCATCAGATATTTTTATAATTATTGTGATTTCTGGGAAAAATGTGTGGTCAACTAGTGACAAAATTAGCATGTATTTCGTTGCAATAATCTTTTTTTTAATCAGATAACTGATTTGTATGTAATTTTTTTTAAAAAATGAGTCTTTTAATTAAAATAAATCATATGTTGCAGAAATGCAACAGTGGGAAGTTAAGGGTTAAACATCACTCCATTTTTTATTAGAAATTATTAATTTCCCCACAAATATTTTTATTTCTTAAAAATCCTAATTCTGAAGTCCGAGTAAAAATGTTGGATTGAATTAACAATTTTGGAGTGATACCTTTATAGTATACTACAAGTTATCACTTCAAAATACCGAAAATTTTCAACTTTTAATCGGCTACGCCTCTTGTGGCTCGCCTCGAACTTAAAATTTTTATTACTTTAAAATAAAATTAATGATTACAAATGTTATCAGAATCTCTACATTTCATAACCAATACATTTCAGCAGGCCTGCCTTTGGCTGGGGGATCGGAGACGAAAGCAATGCTCCACCTGATTTTGGGAAATTAATAGATTTACAAGTGGGTGTGATTTTTGCTATTTTTTGGTTTAATTGACGATGAGTATATACCCCTTGTCCTCCTTCTGGAATAACGTAGGAAAAAATCGTGTCTTTTTGTGAAATTTAAAAATTACTCAGTGCATGTTTACACTTAAAACAAATTTTCCAGTGGCATATAAGTGATCTTCCCAAATACATCCTATGATGATTTCGAGTTGATTATATTTTAAACCGCGGAAATATAAATTGACACAAATAATAGCACTTTTATTTTAATCAGCTCAATTAAAATCAATGCTATCCATCATTCCTATTGTAACCGGCAAGCGGCAAAAGACTACTTTCTGCAAATATCGTTTAATATTTTAAAACCATCGGCATAGTATAACACAACTATAAATTACATCGATAAAAAGTTATATTTTTTTTTCTTTTAAAACAAATGTACATGCATGTTAGAGAAGGATATGCAATGCAATTAAATAACAAATTGAAAAGCAAAGCTCTATCATTTCTTTAAATGAAACACAGTAAGTTCTTACCTCTGTAATGAAGAAAATTATTTTCAACTGTAACTGCCCTTTCGTCTTACTATACAAGTGCCCTAACTCATTAGACCGAACTTTAAATTGCGTCGAACCACTAGTTACTAGAATCGTCCAACTGTCCTACTACTTTTCGAATCCCATGGCCCACCAGACTCTGTCGAGTGAACCTCAGCGCTTTTGAAAAGTTTCGTCTGAGGTCTTCCATACGGGGACCTAAGCATTTCCCCTCTTCCCATCCTACATTTCCTTTTAAAATTTCCGATAGACTAATTGTCACCACGGTCCTTACGCTGATGGGCTTTTTACGACTCAAGTAGCTGCAATCTGCTTTGTATCGTCCCTCGTCCGCAAAAAATGGGAAATTTGCACTCTACCCCCTGCTGACAAGACGACAGCAGGCAATGAATGACAGGAAATCATTAGGGGGCAATTCATCGAATCGCCATCGGGGAGATAGGAGAGTGTCTCTGAATGTCAATGAATGTTGTTCAAAACACGCTACAAACGATTTTCGTGTGTGGTCTAATTAGGAAGAAAAATTAGATTTCTCCTTTTCCTCCTTTTCAGCAAAGAAACTTTGCAACAAGACAACAAACAAAGCAAACAAGATGAGAGCAGGAGGATGGATCACGAGAAGACCACCTACCAGGAGGTTCCCGTGTTCTGCATTGGATAAAAATTCGCGCTATTTTTCAGATAATGGAAATAATTTAGACTTTTTTTTTTTTTTTTTGGAAAAAAAATTATTTCTTTGGAAAATTTTACCTACTCTGTCGGAATCAATCAGATTTCTATCGGAAAAAATTTTAATGTCGGAAATTTTTTTCCGACGAGCTCGGAATTTTCCCCGACGGGGGGGCAAGACGCTTCCGACAGGGGGGCAATTGCCCCCCCTGCCCCCCACCTAGCGCCGCCACTGGTTTTCTGGATGTGGCAGCGTTTATCGAGTGCGAGGTTTTGAGACTCTACTATACAGGGCCCGATTAAGATATCGCGGGGCCCTAGACCAAATACCTTTTTGGGGCCCCCTGTACTGAGGCTTTACAATTTCAGGCATAGGATAAAACAAGTTTAGGCATTGACTACAGCAATTTTAGCCATTTGGGGCCCTAGGCCGCGGCCTAGTTGGCCTATTCAGTGATCAGGCCCTGCTACTATACAAAAGGATTTTGACGAACGAAATTTTAAAATCATATTGAAAGGAAAAGGAATATAGGGTAACCGATTCGTGGAAAAACTCAATCTAGTGAATGTATGGTTCTTTATTTTTTAATTTTCCACTGATTGGGCTGGGTCATTCACTGGACAGGTGCACTTTTGCAAATTTTTACCTCCCAAGCGTGAATGTTCTCCCAATGTTTTAAAAATAATTACAGGAATCCATTAAAATGTTTTTACTGTCGCAGGCGCGTCATTTAGGAGGGGATGGGGAAGTCAATTCTGCCGTGGGAAGGTAAAGGGCAGTAACTGCAAATTTGTCGATTTTCATTTTTTTGCATTTTTGAAATCTATGTTACTTTAGTTTTATGGTACAAGCATCTTTTTTTGGTTTCCGATGAAAAAAAACTGTTTTTTAACCAATGGTAATTAGCAGTAACTCCATTTTTCGTTGCTGTGAGCAGGTAAACGGCAGTATCTGCATGTCAGCAGGATGAACATAATATGAATCGCTGTGCAAAACTTGCATCAAGCCGTAAAAACCGTTTTCCTTTGTACTTAAACTAAGCGAAAGTAGGGGTGCCTTAATGGGAGGTCACGGGAGGTCATTGGTTGCACTTGAATGTTCCCAAGGGGGTGTTTTATTCGTTTTGGGGGTGAATTAGTGTTAATATCAATGCAGACTTAAGGGATATAAATTGGCGTTACCACTTGGCGATATATCGCCAAGCTTTTAGTCGCCAAGTGCTTGTCGCCAACTTGGTGACATGTCGCCAAATTGGCGACAAATTTGGCGAAAAAATATTTTATGCGTTTGGGTTCAATTTAGCGCTATTGGCGGTATTTTGCGAAAAATCCACTGAATAATGTTAAAATCGGCGATATTTAGAAAATGAATTGTTGTAAATCATTTTTTGCTTTGTTTCGTGGTACATTAGGGGCGTAGATGTTTGAATCGTTAGCTTGCTCATTCCAAGCATTATTTTAACACTTAACGCATCTACTAAAAAAAATTTACACGTAAAAGGAAGTAGTGTGGGATCCATACCAGATTTTTTTTTTCAAATAAAGCTTTTCTCCACTTGCAGACAATAGTTTCCACGATTTCAAAGATACACAAGCCAAACTTGGCAGACGACAAACAAAAATGTAGCAAATGAATGATTTTATTTACATTGTTTTGTTTTCTTTTTTATTTCAGTGGCTTTCATACTAACAGACGATAGTTTTTGCAGTTTAATCCCTGGCTGTTGCATTCTTAATAGTACTATGAAAAAAATCGTCAGCACAACAAGCATTTCAAGCGCTCTTTTTCTCAAAGTGATTTCTTGTTTTGATGCAAAGTACAAAGCATTAACTGATTTGTAGTAATTTTAAAACATCTGGTGTGCAAGCCACACTACTTCCTTTTGCGTTTAAATTCCATAATAAATGCCTCAAATGTTAAAATAGTGCATTAGAGTGAGCAAGGTAACAATTCAAACATTTACACCCCCAGTTTGTCACTAATCAATGCAAAATAATGTTTTACAATGATTTATTTTCTGAATATCGCCGCTTTTAATATGATTCAGTGAATTTTTCGCAAAATGTGCCCAATAGCGCCAAATTGAATCCAAATTAAAAAAAAAAAAATCATTTTTTCGCCAAATTTGTCGCCAACTTGGCGGCAAACACTTGGCGACCAAAAGTTTGGCCATATATCGCCAAGTAGCTGCACCAAATCATATCACTCAATCTGCATTGAAATTAACATTGATTTACCCCACAAAGGGGTAAAAGACCCCCTTGGGAACATTCGAATGCAACCACAAGGGGAGGTGCACAACGACCACCCTCAGAGTACTACGGCATATAGTTTTTGAGTTATGCGACATACATACGCACATACATACAAACATACATACATACGCACATGCATACGTACATACAGACGTCACGAGAAAACTCGTCGTAATTAACTGGGGCATGGTCGAAAAAGATATTTCGTCTGTTTATATGTTAGTAGGTACATAGGCATGTGCTGATAGGTCGAAAAAAACTACTCAACGTTCATTCGGGGGTGAGCAAAATCAAAATTTAGACCGAATTTTGAGTGAAATTTTCTTCCTTTACTAAGTAAAAGGAAGTAAAAATGGCTGAAGAATCATCAAGTTTTGCTTCATATTTTCCATAATACAATACAGTTCATTATATTTTTTAATTATATTTCGCGTTCGTTTATATTAAATCTATATCAAGTGAATACACGTTATTTATGTATATTTTTAAATAAAACATATCATTCACAATGCAATAATATATTTCGTAATAACATATCTACTCCGAATGTTGTCGAATATGTAAATACTGGACATTTAGTAGCATACTGTGCAGTTACTGCCGACTGCCAGTCAATTCAGCATGACAATTGGAGTGAAAAGGGCAGGTAAACGGCAGTATCTGCTTTACCTCTCTCTGCGCTTGCAAAATCAAAATTCAATCGAATACCCAAAAAATATATCGGTATAAACATATAGTATCACCTATGTTCGAAGTTCAATGTTTTATTGATCTTTGTGGGAAATCAAAAACGCGTTTCTTCAATTATCTCGAAAACTCATTTTTGCAGATACTGCCGTTTACCTGCCCACGGCAGAATTGTACTCCTTTCCTCCCCGCTGTCTGAAAAATTAATATGTGTACTTATAAGTAGGTGTGGTATTAGTTGTTTTCCGTATTGAGTTAAAGTATCTTTATTCGGCAATTTTTTTTTCTGACTAGTCATCAAATTTGATGACATAATTACGATATTGCAATTCTTAAATTCCCGAATGTCCTTTTTCATTAGCTGTACGTGCAAGTGTTTATAGCCGTCGTCTTTCATCATTTGGAAAAATTGGAAGTTTAATTCAGCAAATTGAGATCCCCCCCCCGTTCCCAAAAATTTGAGTTCGGGACGCCCTTTGTTCAGCCAGTCTTCAAGGACAAAAACAGTTTATTTGGGGTTTTCTTAAGATAAAAGAAAAAAATCAATTTTTTTTTAAATGTTACACAGATTGTCTGATAATGGTGCAAGTTAAAACTTTCTCTCTCTCTCTCTTTGGTTCCATGCTCCATGCATGATTTTCGTCATTCTTACTTTGGAGCTCGAATGAAAATAACTTCCGAAAAATATTTTGGTTGGACCAAATCCAACCAAAATATTTTTCGGAATTTCGGTGGCCTTTACAACAGGATTTGTCTTCATTCAAACAATAGATGGCGCTAACTCTCCTTACGATAAAAGTTGTCCGAATGATGAAAAATGGATAAAAACGTTGCGCAAAGCAAACACGCAACCCATGGAGCTGCATTCGTAATCGTATTTTAGTGAGTCTTTTAATCACGCTTTTTGTAGCGCTTTTGTGTCAATTTTTCTGTCAAACTGACATCGTTAAGGTAGATTCTCTCTTCCTGTAAGTAATATAACTTCTCCACGATGTTAAATTTCTGTAAAGAACTTTTCTTATTTTATAAAACCGAGAAATAGAACATTTACTACTTGCTTTGTCTTTTGACTTTACCCAATTAATCGTATAACTTATATTTTATAATTTCCAAGGTATTTTCCCTCTTCTAACTTGTGACAACTCAAACCTTTTATTTTTGAACTCGCAATTTCGAAAAAAAAAAAACCTAGAAGCAATTGATTCAATTTTAACTAATATTGCAGTACTAGTCTAAGATCCCACCGCAGTTTATCTACACTCATAGCGTACACTCATGACGTATATTTCAAATTAAAGCTGATTTTTTTCTGAACTTGATGCACTATGTCCGCCTATGTGAAAGTGCCCGAAACCTATAGGCAGCTTGGCCTCTAAACAGGTCACATGAATGTAATATTTCTACACTCATAGCGTACACTTACGACTCATATATCATATTGAAGCTAATTTTTTTTCGAACGTGGTGCACTAAGGCTACCTATGTAAAAGTGGCCGCAACCTCTAGGCAGCCTGGCCTGAAGTTAAGGGTCCAAAATTTCAAATGGTTATAAAAGACGGAAAAATTGGTCGATTTCGATTCTTTTGCTTTTTTCACTAAAATTATTCTTAATGTGAGTACTTTTTCGAAAAAATTGATGAACTTAAATTTCAAAAATTGCCGATAGGGGGCGCTTTAGTCTTTGGAGCTAAAAACAACTACTTTTTACCGTTTGTTTTCATATTTTCGTAATTGATTCAAAGAGTTAAAACTCTAACTTATATTTTGAGCCCAAAATATCAACTAATTTCCGGTTTTTAGCAATACTCGGACCAAACGTCAAAAATTGTGTTTTTCTGCTTTTCAACTAGTCCTTTCATGTAAAAAAATTATTAAAATCACCTGATAATATTAAAATAAAATCAGATAAACCCTTTCGTAACTAAAAAAAAGAAAAAATATTTTTTTTTCCAACATTTTTTTTACCCAGAAATTTTGTATTTTACAACTCAGAAAGTGTGCATTTAATTTTATTTTCACATTATTAGTATCGCCAGATGATTTTAATAATCTTTTTTACATGAAAGGACAAGTTAAAAAGCAGAAAAACACATTTTTTGACGTTTGGTCCGAATATTGCTAAAAACTGGAAATTAGTTGATATTTTGGGCTCAAAATTTAAGTTAGAGTTTGAACTTTTTGAATCAATTACGAAAATACGAAAAAAAACGGTAAAAAGTAGTTGTTTTTAGCTACAAAGTCTAAAGCGCCCGCTATCGGCAATTTTTGAAATTTAAGTTCAACAATTTTTTTTCGAAAAAGTACTCACATTAAGAATAATTTTAGTGTAAAAAGCAAAAGAATCGACCAATTTTTCCGTCTTTTATAACCATTTGAAATTTTGGACCCTAAACTTCAGGCCAGGCTGCCTAGAGGTTGCGGCCACTTTTACATAGACAGCCTTAGTGCACCACGTTCAGGAAAAAATTAGCTTCAATTTGATATATGAGTCATGAGTGTACGCTATGAGTGTAGAAATGCTACATTCATGTGACCTGTTTAGGCCAGGCTGCCTATAGGTTTCGGGCACTTTTACATAGGCGGACATAGTGCATCACGTTCAGAAAAAAATCAGCTTTAATTTGACATATACGTGATGAGTGTACGCTATGAGTGTAGATAAACTGCGGTGGGATCTTAGACTATACGATCAGAGGCGCCTCGAACTTAAGTTCTTGGAAGAGCGGATATTTTCAATTTGCCGATTGGAGCCCAAATTTTGCCCAGTAATTCAATACGGAAATGCACACATGTGTACTCTAGGGTGGGCTGAAACAAACTTTTTCTAATTTTGATGATTGATAGTGCAGAAAAGGTGTCATTAATAAAGCAAAGTGCACACAGAAAAAAATTCAGTTTTTGGTCAAACTCTTGATCTGCCGCAATTACTTTGAAGTTTCAAGGAAAATTCTGTTTTTCTTTCTTTCTTTTTTTTTTTTTTTTTATGTTTTAGCAAAATTAGTAAAAAAAATATTTTTCCATTTTTGACAACAGGTTGTGAGGAAAAAGAACCATTGATGGGACTAGAATCATGCAAAAATTGAGGTTTGTGGTTTCATTCTTTCCTTTGCCACAAATGCGTAAAAATTTTGGCAATTTCTTGTTTTTTTTAAACGTTTTTATTAAATTTTGTCAAAACACTAAAATGCTGCTTCTGTGGATTAGCTGAAATAGTTATGTAATTTATCACACATGTATTTTTAGATGCTTTGTATGTTAAAAATTAACTCTGAGATAACTTTGTACAGCAGTTTGCTTTGCGTTCAAAACCGAGGTAAAACCGCTCAACCTCACCAAAGAGGTACCCCCCCCCCCCCAACAGCCTTCCCAGCAGAGTTTTATCGATACTGTTTAGAAGGCAATAAAGCTTTCGAGATGATTTTTTTTTTCAGCTATTTTACTTATCTCTATCGAGACTTCATCTTCATGGTTACAAATCATTTGCGCTTTTTTCGTTATCATTATTAAAGTTATAATTATTATTTCAAGCAGAGTTTTCAGAAAAACGGGTTTCTTCGTGTAAAATTGTTTTCCCCTGAAGGCATTCTCATTCTCATCTATTAAGATTGAGGAGAAATAAAAATGTCCATAACGCTAAGCTATAAGTTAATGATAGGTGTACAGGTGCAAATTCGTCACCTAATAACTAAATCTTTATTACTGCATCCCAATTGCCATTTCTTTTTTTATGGATAGGCTTTGTACCTAATCTAAAAAATCACGTTTCATAATATGACCAGGGAGAATTTTTTTTTCTCCGTTTCTATTTCATTTCATTTGCAGACATAAGAAGCCTAACGACTAATTTCCTATCGAAATTTGTGAGTGCGAAAAACATAAAATCAATTCAAGATGTTGAAATACAAATAAATACCTGGATGGATGATGGATGTTTTTTTTTTTTTTTTTCAAATCTATCTTTGTTTTCATTTCGAAAAGAATGAGCTACTGTCCGATCTTCTTTGGTAAAACCTTCTGCGCATTTTCGCATGCGTCAGGTCTTCTCTGATCTTACCAAAATAAGTTGTCAGCAGGAGCTCCCCGATGGGAAGTCACTGTGACCTCTTAATCATTTCCGTATTCGGCACATTTTCCTGACGATTCGGCAATTTGAAGACAATATTGCAACGTTGAGATCATTTGTTCTTTTTAGTTTTTAGAATTGTTTTCTTAAAAAATGCCTAATGTTTTTTTTCACTAAATGTTATGCATGTACGACGTATGTGCATGCTTGTATTTTATCATTCGGTAAAATTTGAACTTAATTCGGCAAATTGATAATTTTCAACAGCCCAGTCAGGTAAGATAACAATAAGGGGAAGAATAATAAAAAGCATTTTGAACCGTATCAAACACAGGCTCGGTCCGACTGAAAAATTCAACACAAACGAACAATAATTTGGCTCCCCTCTCCTTCCCCTCCCCCGATATCCACGGTTACCGGGATATGTTGTGAGCCATTGAGAAGGTACGCAAAATTAACCGAAATAAATAGAAATCAATTAAATTAAAAAAAAATTGGAAACGTTATTTTTTAATTAATTTTTTTTTTGAAAAAAAAATTAAAAAATACTAACTAAACAGCTTTAAATGCCTTGAACATTCAAAATATTTCATCAGTTTCATTTTACAGAAGTTAATTCGTTTAAAAACAATATATTTTGTGATTAAAATTCCAGTGTAGAAAAACTGGTATTCGTGTAACAGGACATTTCTTTTTGACATTCCGCAGTTTCTATTTTCAAAAACAAAAAGCTTTCTAATAATAGGTTTTAAATAAAATAATGCATAACTTTAGCTAAATGAATTATTAATGAATATTTTTGAGCGTATTTTTATGCTTTAGTAACGTTAATTTCTCAATAAATTCATAGGCGCAAAATAAAAGAAATAATTGCTACTTAACTAGCCATAAATATCTTAAAAATTTACAAATTTCCTAACTTTTACTTTACGAACATTTGTTGTTAAAAAAGAAATAAATAAATTTCCAATTGTTTACATTTAGAGAATATATTTGTTGAAATTTTCAGAAACTGTGTGTGAGTTATGTGTGAGTTATTGATTACATTGGTATAAATCAGCATTTTATTTCATTAACACCGCAAAATTATCCCGTATTTTCCCTGAAAAACGTTCTTAATTACTCTGTTATATTTTTAAAGCTCAGATTTTAGTTTTAAAAAGTGGCAATCATAGCGAAAGAATACAAGGAGAAAATGTTTTCTTTTCACTCTCTTGAATTTTTATTGCAGGATGAAGCTGCAGCTTTCAACATGTGAAAACACAAGGGAAATGAACCTTTCTTTAAAGCAAACTACATTTTTTAGTCAGAGATTATTAATCAATCATCAAGATTTATTTCAATTATTTTTCTGTGATTGCAAGTTGCCCATTTTTTGGTTTGTTTCTTCAAAACTAACCATGCGTATTATTAAAGTGCCGTATGATCTGTTCTTGAACCGAAAGCAATTATACGAATCGATGTTTACAATAAGCAAAAATTCATGAAAGTTCATTCCCACACGAAGTGAGAGATATGCACTCTTCGATTTCAGAAAGAGAATCTGATGAGAGCAAAGGAAAATAGATTCTCAAAGGGAGTCACCCAAAATTCCAGCAATTTGTTTCTTCTTTTCTTTCTTTCTTTTTTTCTCTCTTTTTTTTTTTTTTTTTTATATACACTGAAGTGACAAAAGTCATGGGATAGCAATATGCAAATTTTCAGATGGCAGTAGCATCGCATAGAACAGGTATAAATGCGCAGTGCTTTTACAGAGCTTTCATTTCTGTTCAAGTTATTCATGTGAAGAGGTTTTAACGTGATGATGACCGCACGACGTGAATTAACAGACTTTGAACGCGGAATGTTAGTTGGAGCTAGACGCATGGGTCATGCCATTTCGGAAATCGTTAGAGAATTCAACATTCCCAGATCCACTGTGTCAAGAGTGTGCCGAGAGTATGAAATTTCAGGCATAACATCCCACCATGGACAGCGCAGTGGTCGACCGCCTGCACTTAAAGATCGAGACCGGCGACGTCTGCAAAGAGTCGTAAATTCTAACAGACAAGCAACACTGCGTCAAATCACCGTAGAAATCAATGTGGGACGTACAATGGACGTGTCTGCTAGAACTGTGCGGAGAAATTTGGATTTCTTGGGCTATTCCAGCAGAAGACCGACTCGAGTGCCTTTACTGACAGAACGACATCGCTTGCAGCGACTCTCGTGGGCACGTGAGCATATCGGTTGGTCCCTAGATGAATGGAAAACCGTGGCCTGGTCCGATGAGTCACGATTTCAGCTGGTAAGAGCCGATGGTAGGGTTCGAGTGTGGCGCAGACCCCACGAAGCCATGGACCCAAACTGTCAGCAAGGCACTGTTCAAGCTGGTGGTGGCTCCGTAATGGTGTGGGCTGTTTTTTCATGGCATGGACTTGGTCCTCTAGTGCGACTGGACCGAACATTGACTGGAAATGCTTATGTGCAGCTACTTGGAGATCACTTGCAGCCATTCATGGACTTCATGTACCCAAACAACGATGGGATTTTTATGGATGACAATGCGCCATGTCACCGGGCCACAACTGTTCGCAATTGGTTTGAAGAAAATTCTGGACAATTCCAACGAATGATTTGGCCACCTAGATCGCCCGACATGAATCCCATTGAGCATTTATGGGACTCTGTTCGTGCCCAAAATCCTGCCCCATCAACGCTTTCACAATTATGGACGTCTATCGAGACAGCATGGCTCAATATTCCTGCAGAAGACTTCCAACGACTTGTTGAGTCCATGCCACGTCGAGTTGTTGCACTTCGCCGGGAAAAAGGAGGGCCGACACGATATTAAGAGGTATCCCATGACTTTTGTCACTTCAGTGTATATATATATATAAGAGCTAAAGTAATTTTTGGCAACAGCGGTTGACGAAAGGCAGCTAAAATGTAGTTCTCATGTTCTGAAACTTGGAAAAGAGATTTAGTTTGAAACTGCTTGTTTTTAACTAAGCGAATTTTTTATTTCAAATAATCGTAAAATATAAATATTACAAGCATCCTCATAGATTCTATAATGTTAAAAGTAGTAACAAAAAATTTTGGTGTTGACTTTTCGCAAGATTCAGTCGGGGGATGGCTCAAAATCTGTAGGTGTGTGTGAAAATGTTTCGATTTTTTGAATTTCACTTTGGATAATTTCGCTTCTTCTCCCCCCCCCCCCCCTTCTTTTCTGTTTGGCAGCGCTTGGTTCCCAGCCTCGTTCGACGTCCCAAGCGGCTGCTTGTGTTGCTTGCAATTCTAATCAGCTCTGATCAAACAGCGTGGAACGATGCTAATTTCAAATACATAGTTTAGCAATGCGATTTTAATTGAAAACATGCAATTGCATTGAAATGTAAATTTTAAATTGAAAACTTCGGAAAGTTATCACCCACAACCCATCTACCCTTTTCTAAGTGGAACTGTTCGCGAGTAGTAGGTGCGGTTTTCAAGGAAGGACAGGGGCGGATACAAGGGAGGGGCGATCGCCCCTCCTTGAGGAACTCTTCACCAGTAATTTTTCAATATTGAAGTTCGAAAATTTCAATTTTATACGAGTTTTAATGAAGTTCGGTTAAGAAAGTTTGAATCTCTCCCTCGGAAATGTGTCGGAATTGAAGTCCGAATCCTTTAATAAAGGATTATTATCCTTTTATTATGAATAAAGTTTATCCATTGTGATCAATACTTGTAAACCAGTATGCATAGCAAAAAGTAACCATCGGCCCTACCTTGAAGAGTTTCTGGATCCGCCCTTGAGGACGGACAGTAGACAAGCATGGACCTACAGGCGTTTTACTTGCATTTTTAATATTTTTATTAAAGCCCTTTCAATCATGAAGTGAACTCAAACGGCAAGTTTGATTTTCCACACATTCACCAAAATGCCAACACGACTAACAGAAAAAAAAATGTTTTAACGAAAATCACTATTGAATCTTGTTTACGTTTTGTTCCGCTATTGATTGAAATGAATAGTATGATGAATTCGCAAGATCTTTTCTCATTTTTCTTAGAAGATTCGCTTGGGTGACAGAGCTTAGATGCATGAACAAATTGTTTTGTTTTACCACATAAAACTCAGAAAAATTACTCGTTTCTGCGTCCAGTACTGATTCTAACACAGTATGTGTAACGTCAAGCTTAAATTAATTATTCCAATAGTAAGATGCTCGTTATGAGGGTATCCATTGCGACTTACATGGGATAGGTAAAAAGAACTTTTATTGTACAGAGTGATGGCGGTAGTTCTCGGTTATTCGAGATTGAGGCAGGAATCCTAAAAAAAAATAAAAAAAATCCGAAGTTAGCCAATATACTGTGGTTTTGACATAGTGTTTTCTCGCATTTTGATGTAAATACGTGATTACCGTAAAGTAAACTCATATTAATGATATTTGCTTCATTACTATGTATGTTTTAACAATTGTTAATGACTTTACTCTGTACATACTTGCAAATAAATTTCCTGTGTTTTTAAAGATTGCGTCGTCAGTGAAACAAATTTCTAAGTTGTTCCGAAATTGCAACAATAATAAATAAATAAATAAATTCCTTAAAAAATAAACACATAAATCAGTAAAAACAAATCAGTCTCACTCCCCCCCCCCCCCGGGCTCCTTGGGCCCCAGTCCCAGTTGTATCCCTAGCCTTCACCAAGTGTATACATGGCAAATACTCAAGAAGTTTCAATCAGATTATTTCTGAAAAAATCTCGTTTGAACTCTAAAATTATAAACAGATATGTTTTCACAAATAAAACTACCACAAGATTTTTGAAAAATATATTTATTAAAAATATGTGATCACATTTAGTTTAGGTCTCCCTTTCAATCACAGCTTCTTTGAGCAACAAATTTTTTTCATAGTATTTACGTTATGCACAATGCAGAACATATTTGACTACATCAAGCAGTTTACCTTCTTCATGAAATATACCCAGTGTCGAATCAACTATTTTCAGAACCGGAGCAAACATTTGAAACTACCACTCTTATCTATATTTTTTAAAGTTTTGATATCAATAGTCAATGAACAAAAAAGAAATAATCGAATGAATTTGCTGGCCTCAGAAGTTGCCGCCTGGGGCTAATGTATCGGCTGCTCACCTTAGATCCGGCACTGCATAATATGATGCCAATACATATTTATTTTTCTTAATATTGGAAAATTGTTCCTGTATGAGCAGTAATCAATCTGGGATATTGTTAGCTGCTCAATAGATGTTGACTATAAAGATAAATAAGTTTTTGGCAAAAAATATTACACAAATCGATTTTTTGCATTGCATAAGAGTGACTGTGAACAGCAGCATAAAAAGTACTGTTGCATATTCTTTCGATGAAAACGTACGCAGAATTTTCCTTATCTTCCTTTATTAGAACAATTCTTTAGTGTTACTTTAAAAAGGAAACGAGTAAGAAAAACTGAAACAGAAGTTACTTTTAAAATCCATTTGATCCTTAGAAAGTTACAAGTACTTTAAACAGGAAATGATTCGTGAAATTTATTGGCTGCTCTTCTTTTTACTACTTCGATGTCAACGAGAATTGATCAATTTAATTTTATCTGCACCAGGAAAAGCTTAGGAAATTCTTGAAATAGAAGTTTTCTTAGTATTAGCTGCTGTCGCTCGTCCAAATTTACAGAAGCACTACTATCAGACGCCTCGTTAAAACATGGCGTTGTCAACAGTAGCGGCTTTGCAAGTTTTAAGGCCCTTTTGTTTATTTTGGAGCTAAATTAAACATTTATCGTGTGCATATCTAACTCCAAGAAAGCTCCCATGATCACGGGGCTCCTAGCAATTGCGAATTTTTCGATATCGTAAATTCGCCACTGATTGCAAACTAATTGATAGAAGGTTGAATTTTAAGGCATATCTTCGGGTCACACCTCGACCCTTGAATTATATGAGCTCTATGAGTCAAAAACATGGTTTAATTCTATAATCTATTCATATTTTCAACAATTGTCTGTTTTTTGTCTGTTTCTCTAATTTTTGAAAATATCTTTGTATTATTTTGGCATTTGTAATAAAAAATATCATGTGCAATCACATGCTTTAGGACGAGACACCTAAAACCTTGGTCCAGGCCCTATACATTCAATGCATGGTAACTTGATTGGTCCTCACCCTTTATGTAATTATACATAATTATTTATATTCTAACTGACCCTATTTTGTTCCTTAATTTTACAAATTGACTTATTTTTATTTCCTAAATGGTTTAAAATTAGTATAAAAAAAGTACTTTTTGCAAAAGATTCGTCTATTTGTGACATACGGAATTCACGAAACTACCTGACATTTACTGAAACTCTTATTCTTATCACAATAATGGACCGACCGAATCTCTTGCCTGCAAGGAAACCATACAATAGTGTAATAACGAAAATTTTTGTAAAAGTAGCAATCAAAAGAACATAGTAAAATATATATCTGGAGACAAAAATGATTTGCCCTCGTGTCAACGTTCACTAAGTATGAGGTCTACCAAAATTTTAAGAAAAGTCATCATATTTGGCGAGTTTCGGTGAGTAACGACAAACATGTTTCATACGCTTTGTAAATGGATGTTTTGCGGCATGCAGACTGTGAAATTGCGATCTTCAATTTCTAGCCACATTTTAGCATTTGGCACTTTTCTTAGTTTTAACAGAACTAAAGACCTTATGCCTGGATAACAGGGTTACAATATGTGACTTTAAAAAAAAAAAAAAAACTCAGTATATTCTTCCGATTGCTATCTATTTAAACTTTTTACGTTACTTCATTATTAGTGAAGTTTCCTTGATTAGGATTCATAAAGTTCAATCAATTCCTAACAAAAATACTTCAGTTTAGAGTTGAGAGAGTAAAATCGGTGTGATAAAATCATGTGCGCTTTTAGTCTTCAACTTGCTTAAATGTTTGAATACCCAAGCAGTGCTATCGCTCTGTTCAGATTTTAGGTCGAGAAAACCCAGCACATTTCAGGCAATCTAGCCAACTGCGTTACCGATTGACGACGTCGCACGCTTAGATTTACTGATGCAAAAACATCACACAGCTCCTTTTAACGGAAATAACACATTTTGCAATACATAGAATAGTACTATAGTAATGCAACAATACATTACAAAATCAAACTTTTTATGTTGTTGTTAACTTCTCAATAAGAACGCCGTTTGGTATCTCTCGACATAAAATTAAACAAACGCTCTCACATTGCTTGGCTCTTTTCGTACATATATATAGAAAAAGCGCGATTGCGCTGTCTGCGATTCTAGGACAGTGTTTTTTCAATACCGTCTGGTACTTAAACGGTCAATGAAGAGGATTTCATGATCAGCACAGATCCTGACATCCAAAATGCTTTCCACGTTTTTAGCCCTTATAAGCTTTGTAGATTGGTACGAGTACTCAATGTTTGATGACGCTGCCTCTTCGGTATTGAGCAACTTCAGTGATTTTAACATGGATGAATATGGTTGCCGGCTGGAGGCTGTGGCCTGCAGCGTCTTCCAGATGAACATGACGGTAACCTGGGAATAGAAGAGAAGGAATAGCTTTTAAAACAACCATTCAACACAATTGTTAGTTGCTTTACACCGCCAACTCGGCCATTTCGATCCATGGACAGTTGTTTCGAGCTTATTATGCTCTCATCGGCATGGAATACGAAAGTAGTCGAGTTGGAGGCAAAAATCCTCTTATAAAGCAAAGAGAGCCAAAAAAAAAAAAAAGTAGCTGATGTGAAATTAGAATACTAGCGAGCGACCGCACTTGGTACTATACAACTCGTAAATTTTTTAGGCACAGCTCAAGGTATAAAGCAGTGAGTAACCGCTCCTAAGCAAGGGCTAAGGCAGAAATATGCATTACACCGCCAACTCGGCCATTTCGATCCATGGACAGCTGTTTCGAGCCCTTGCTTAGGGGCGGTTACTCGCTGCTTTATACATTTGTTAATATTTCATAACTTTTGCAGAGCTTTTCTTTTAAACCATTTCTTAGGTTTCAATTGCTCTTTCGATTACTAGTTCATTTCTCTAATGCCGTGCTTTGTGGTAATTCGAATGCATTTTTTACAGACATGATTACATGTACAAGTTTCACAGGTTAATGCAGTGATGCAGATCAAATGATGATGTTATTAAATGTGCGAATGTTAGCCCCACTGCTGTGCATTAATTATGGTGGACTTTTGAAAAATAAGTTCAACGTATGAATAGTCAAAATATTTTGGGATTCACCAAATAAGATCTTTTTAAGGTCTACCTTTTAGGTATTATGATGGAAAACAATATTCCGAGCGAAATTAAACTGCATTAGGTACGGACAGTGAAATTATCTTGTATTTATGCAATCTGGGCATCTCTTAAAACGCATATTCGAGGTGTCAAAATTCAAATTATTATTATTTCCTTTTTTACTATTATTTATTTATTTAATTTATTTTTCGTTTTTAACGTATTTAGCTACCAGTGAAATAAGTTTACATTCATTGGCTCCTCTGTTGAAGTGTCTGTTGCAATGGTGAAAGCATAAAATTTTCAGCTGCTAGGAAAAAGTGAGAAAATGATAGAATATAGAAACACAAATGACATCTTCAATCTTAAATTGTTCAATACCTTCTGCTAGGGAGCTGCAAGGAAGTGCGAATTGGCCAATAAGCTCGTTGTTTGTTACATTAACCGTCTTCACTCTAAAATGGAAAATTGCCAGTTCTGGAGCTCGCACCACAAAATTTAGTGTCTGTTCCCATACTGGATTAAAACCTGAGTAAAGTAGGAAATATAAAATAGTTTATTATACTCCAATTGGTAAAATCTTATCTCAAAATAGAACAGAATAAAAATACTTAAAGAGAAGTTGCAACAAATTATAAACAAATACTGACCATTATTGTTGATCCATTTGGTCTTGGCTTTTTGGCTATCAAGGGGATGACCCACCACCTTAATAGAAACATAAGGGTCTACAACTCCGCCTTCTTCCGCTCGATTTGGTTTAGGTAGTAGCTGTGCACTAATGACCTGCGTACGAAATAATTTCAACTTTTCAGGGGGGTTTTTTTTGTTACGGTTGTAAGCATTAAATTGGCAGAACAAAAACACAACTTCGTTTCATAGCAGCAATCAATGTAGAAAATGTACAGAAAGTTTCTAATAATGAAACATTAAATAAATCATTAATTCTTATGGTTTCTAGCAGAAGATGAAACTTTCTTTGCTATTATTTAACTAAACAAGTGCTGATATTAAGTTGGTAAGTAGGTGCTTCGTATATAAAATTATGTACACACGCTTCAAAGTGTTGGTCTCTGTAGTAGCATAATGTGGCATCGCAACGATCCGGGGAAATTAGTTAACTAAACTGCGCTGTTTTTGAAATGGAGTTTCCGACACACAAAACCAGGTCTGTCATTTTAGGGGGCTAGTTGACCCTCCACCCCCGCATTGAGAAACTAATGTTTTTACATATAAGTAGGCTTGGCTTTTGTTGTTCTCCAATGAAATTGCATTGTGTTTGCACTCTTATCCCTCCCGCTCCAGAATAACTTAAAATGACGATCCCGTACAAAATATATATTTACATCACAAAAATGTTTGCAGTAACAAAGAGTTGTCGAAAAAAATAGTCGACTCGAAAAACTGCTACTGAAGACAATGTGGCATTGTAGAAGCACTCACCTGAATAGCAATTTGCATTTCGTATCCAGGACGAGGGGCTTCACTAGGGGAGTAGGTAACTAAAAATAAATTCCAGGTTTAGAGAGAGAAACTTCAACACTAAAAGTAACCATATTTGGAGCTTTCTTCACTAATTAAGAGCTATTTATTTTCTCACTAAATCATGACTTTTATTTAAAAATTTGATCAAAGATGTCACGTACCGTCTTCGCTGCTTCGGGAGAAAGGGGTGAATCTTTGGTTTTATCAAAAAATAATAATATTCTTAATACGGCAATTTATATTCAGGTAAGGACTTGACAACCAGAAACACCCCCCCCCCCTTCCATACACACAGAGAAGGCGAGTTTGAGCTGCGTTACATTTTTTGTCACATCACAGTTTATACACTGCGATTCAAAAGTTTAGACAAAATGCGAATATGTGAATAAAAAGAAAACTATTCAACGAAATGCTTTCAAATTTCTACTGCAGGTACACAATATGGTCCCAAATACGTGTCTGGATTTCTTATTACTATAACTGGAATCAAATTTTGGATATTACAGAAGATAGTTTTTTACATTGTTGCAAAAGTTTAGACAATAGTCAGATTTTATGCAAATATCCCTTGAAATGTGATTGGTGGAGGAAATGCGGGACTGTATTATTCATTTATAAAGTGCAGAGATTGCTGAACAAATAATCAAAATCTCAAAAGCTCTTTAGTTCTCGTATAAAGAAGATGAGAAAGTTTGGAAGCCGAAATTTGAAAATGAGCCTACTTTATTAATTTTTTGTCTTTTAAATCGGCTCTAGTATGGTAGTACATTGTTTTTTACTTTGTGGAGAGCAAATTCAGACATGCGTATCGATCAAAAAGTCCAAGAAAAATGATATTTCTTAAGTATGAAGGAATTGAAAAAACGGCTCAGACTGACGATTCGCCCCTTAATCCTACAAAACTTCAACTTGGGTCAAAAACAGCACGTGACAGCATAAGTAGATGAACATCTGAATCGGAACGCGTAAAAAAAACAAAGAATTGTGCCTGAGCCTTTTAGGACAGAGTGTCCCAAAAGAGCCAGATTTTATTGGTAAAAGCAGCACAGCATATGATCATTGGATATTTCTCAAGTCCCGAGAAAAGAATTATAATCCATCTAGGCCATCCCAATTTTAATAATTTTTATCAAAGAAAGTACCATTCATTTTTTAGTCACGATGATACATATGCTGCTTTTCACATTAAAATCTGGCTTATTTGGGACACTCTGTCCTAAAAGGCTCAGGCACAATTCTTTATTTTTTTTATGCATTCCGATTCAGATGTTCATCTACTTATGCTGCCACGTGCTGTTTTTGACCAAAGTTGAAGTTTTGTAGGATTAAGGGGCGAATCGTCAGTCTGAGTCGTTTTTTCAATTCCTTCATCCTTAAGAAATATCATTTTTCTTGGACTTTTTGATCGATACGCATGTCTGAATTTGCTCTCCACAAAGTAAAAAACAATGTACTACCGTACTAGAGCCGATTTAAAAGACAAAAAATTAATAAAGTAGGTTCATTTTCAAATTTCGACTTCCAAACTTTCTCATCTTCTTTACACGAGAACTAAAGAGCTTTTGAGATTTTGATTATTTGTTCAGCAATCTCTGCACTTTGTAAATGAATAATACAGTCCCGCATTTCCTCCACCAATCACATTTCAAGGGATATTTGCATAAAATCTGACTATTGTCTAAACTTTTGCAACAATGTAAAAAACTATCTTCTGTAATGTCCAAAATTTGATTCCAGTTATAGTTATAAGAACTCTAGACACGTATTTGGGACCATATTGTGTACCCGCAGTAGAAATTTGAAAGCATTTCGTTGAATAGTTTTCTTTTTATTCACATATTCGCATTTTGTCTAAACTTTTGAATCGCAGTGTACCACGTAAAATTTTGAAGAAAAAGGTGCCTTAACAAGATTAAAACGACTATCGAAAAGTCTCGAAAATTTTCAAAAGAGCCAAAGTTAAACGGGTTTCTCTCTCCCCCCCCCCCTTTTTTTTGCAACACAAGGGGAAGGTAATAGGGGTGACGGGAGACATTATAATAAATGTATTTGGGATTGTTGTTTGTGTTAGAACACAACATGGAAGCCGCGCGTGATTCTCAATGCGTTCACCCATGCTTACTCTTCTCAAAAAGAAGAATGGGCTGCTAAAAAATTTCTCAAAACTTTTTTGAATTCTTATTTACTGAAAGTAAATGTGATAATGTATGTAACTCTTACATTTTAAAGTTAAAATTGATATTTTTTAAATTCATCCCTCAAATTTTTGCAAATTATCTCTTCATTGCATTTTAATTAAAGAAAGAATGCACAAAACACCTAAAACGTTTCGTAAATGCGCTGATCTGAGGAAAGCAATTTTAAAAAATTAGAAAGCTGACCTACATAAATCATTTTTACCACTTAAAATATTGATTATTGACATCTTAGGATAACGCAGAATGTGTTAGGTAGTAAAGTGAAGAATTCCACTATATAAAACTTTTTTAGAATTTTACTCCACAATAAAAGTTAACTACAGCTCAAGCTAATCCATAAAGCTAAAAACATCAACTGAACTACAATTTAAAAATAAATATATGTTTCATGATACTCACTTTTCGGATCAGTCAGATATTCCGGTTTCAGTACATACCCGCATTTTCCGTTTTGCGCAAACTTTGCTTCATTCATGTACATGGCGAAATCACGGGTTTGATAGTTCAGTGCCACTGTAATAGAGATAAATAACATTTGTGATAGCTTTTAAATGTTAAAATTAATGAATATAAACAAAAAGCCTTGAGCATGATGAAGAAAGCACCAGTAAAGACTCAGTAAGGGTTTTACTATCATTAATCTGTGTCAGTACAGAAAAATAATACATGCATCTTATGAGTCTGCTGATTCTGACAAACTATTTATAGTTATTTGATTTTAAAACCTTTTAACACGGATATTGCACCTAAACTTCAAGGCTCAAGAGGCATATATTTTTACATATACTCTTAGTAAGAAATTATTTAAGATTGAATCAACCATTCTTCCTTATTACAATACATTTTATGAATCACATCCGTATGTATCCTTTCATGGACGGAAACCATTACAGAAATAAGCATTATTATTTATTTCGCTTTTGGTTCCATCAATAAAACAGCTTAATATTTCACTCTTATTAGACTTATTGTCAAATGTATGTTCAATTCCATTTTGCTGTTAAACGAAAAATCAACAGAAAAATGTTTTTTTTTTTTCTTCTCTTTTTCACATACTTAATTTTTAGAGGTATACATTTTTTTTTCTTTTTACTTTTTTTTTGGCATTTCATCTGAAGCATTCAATCTTTCAGAAACACTAATGCGCGGATGAATCAAATACGCAGTAGTCTCAAAATGTCGAAACCAGCTTGAGCAATGCTTTTTTTGCTACTTATTAGACCATTAGTGTCTCACAAATCAGTAGATCGTACAACGGAAATAGAGATACGATTCAGTTATTTTTGCTCCCATGGTTACATTAAGTAACACCTTCTTCAATATCAATCTACAGACACATTAGTTGAGTTTCTTTAAGGATATCCTCAACAGAATTTATTGACGGCGCGAACCGTTCATACAACAACATTCAGTTCTCATGCTGCAGTGCTCTCTACCTGTACTGCGTAGCGTAGTGTCTTTTCTGTCTTAGACTGTAGTACAGTGTACAGTGCACACCTTAAGTCAGTACATTTAAACATTGTGCTTCCTATCGGCATCTAAGAATTAACTATACTGCTTTGCTAAGCGCAAAAGTGGTATCTGCAAGCGATCTCAAACTGAGATATTGCTGTTTAAAGTTTTGTGCCTCCGTGTATTTGACTCAGGAGGTACTTTTTCAGATTTTTTAAAAAAATATTTCCCGTTTTCAAACGACCATAAAACATTGCATTTGGCTAAAATAAGTTACAAAGAACCACCTGGTGAGAATAACTCAATTTTGTGAAATTGCATGTACGACTTTTGTGCTTAGCACGGCAGTAACATAGGTCGGTCGCCTATGGCACAAATATCTATAAAACTTACCCATCTGGCATCCTAGATTCCAGAGAGGGATTGGATCGTAGTTTCCGGAATCTGTCCTGGTACCTTTGGGGTAGATTCTGGAGACATACGCCTTGTTATGCTCCACGAAAGCAGATCCCTGGGTATCTCCGAGAGACAAGGCTCGCGTCTCTTGGAAGGACGCCATCTCGTAGAAGCGCCCTGGTGGTCATAAAGACAATAAAAGAAAAATTACCGGAATTTAAGGAAAAATCACCGTTCCGAAAAACATTGTAAAACAAAGCTACAATTATGCCAGCTATATTTAATGCTTATCTTTGATTCTTATGCATTGGTTGTGTGGGGAAAATTTTCGCTTTTTGGTATTCTTTGCGGAAATAGATTATTCAAATAGGATATATTTTCTTGAAATATTAACTATATATATGTAAACCTTGCTTTCTGGTGAAAAGAGAGGAAATCAACATTACTTTGACGAATGCACGGTGGTGAAAATTACTTCCATCGTAGTGAATCTATCAAGAGGAAAAACCGAATGTATAACAACGTAACTAGTTACTATGCGTCTATTCGAAAGGGAGCACGAAAAATAGTATATTAACCAAAGATAAAATAGCTAAAAACTCAAACACTTCTACTGTTAGCTTAGGATCCCATTCCAGAAAAAAAAAAATCTGTTGTATTCTGCCTTGGATCGAAGTCATAACTGATTTCTCAAATTGTCTCCGTTTGTGGAACTTTATGCCGAATTAGTTTGAGGGAAGAGAGATATGACGTCAATCCGAAATGGAATGGAACCGATTTTTTTCAAGATTAGAGCCCTTTAAAAGCGGATAGAAATAAGAGTAACACGGTTTTCTAGATGCAGAAACGGCTTTTTCGAATTAATTTTATAGGAATTCAAAAAAGTTACACTTGAGAACGGTTTTAGATTTTTTACGTAATAATGCGAGTTATGCAGATATTCAAAAAAATTGGAATGGAACTTACAGGTTTCTTTACTCTGTTCGAAAGAATCAAATCTCCGGGCAGAGAAATAATTGACAAGATCGGACAGCTCTTGCGCAACTGCGTGACTCTGAGAAAAGAAGAAAGGTGTTTTGTGGAAATAAGTTAAATGTAAATGAAGAGGTCAACGCTATTTAAGAGCAATTTTAAAAGAAGTAAAATAAAAGAATTTACATCTGAAAAAAAAAAAAAAACAATAACTCTAGTCAAGAAAGTTTCCTGTCTCTAAGACGTCTTTCAATGCCAGTTGTGAAACATCTTCGAAAAACGATTTTAAAAATACAATTTTGTAACGATTTTATAAATGTATCATCTTTGCATTCAAATCTTTAAACAGCAGCAAAAACTGATTTCGGCAAATTTACCATTTAAAAGAGTCCGAGTGTTTTTTCCATGAAAAAAAAATATATATAACAATAATCTTGGAATGAAACAAATAGCAACCTTTTTAAAGTGCATCTGCGTACTATGTAAGACATAATTACTTATTCCTTCTCAAAAAGGATGCTATGCTAGACAGCAGCTTAACTTGACACTGAACGTCACTACGGGCGGAGCCAATAAGAGCTCACAAGCAGTCAGCGATCTCCTCTAATTCGCCAAGTAGGTTGTGACGTTTTATCTAGCTCGTTTTTCATAGGCTAACGTCACGCAAACGCCACGCTGACGTCACGATGTTTTTGTCAAGAAACGTTGCAGTGTAGTATAGAAGTACATTACAATACATTACAAATTGTTGCAATGTAATAAATAATGACATTCCGATGTTTTCTTCTGAAGTGCATCTGAATCATTTAATTTCAACCTTTACTTTTGCAAACTTTTTTTTTTCAGAACTTGCTTTTGTTTTCTCTTAGCTGTGCAGCAAGAAATGCATAAGTAAAAAACCGTAGGAATCTCGTCTAAAACATCATCCTTATTTTTTCAAAATACGAAATTTTAAAGACAATTTATATAATATAAATTCTGTACCTCAGAACCAGAACGACGTTAGTAAAAAAATAGCGATTTTCACTTTTTTGCATCATTGTATGTAGAATCTTATTCCACATCGACCCATTAAAACAGTATTCCATAAAACAAATTCCTTCACAATTATTTAGCAGCGTGAAAAGAGCGCGAGTCCCATCCTTTGCATGTATATCCGACAATAGTTTTCGCGCTCTACTGCAAAATGACGAAAATGGACTTACGTTAGTCTGATTCTGAGGTACAGAATTAACTAATTAGAAGCGCAAATACTAACAGCGAAAAACAAAGTTTTAAACAACAAATTTCAGTTTTAATGAGAATAATCCTAACTTTGCATGTCATTTTTACTACGCAAACCTTTTATGGAATACTTGGTGTAAAGCAGGTGTGAACTATATTGGAATTTAAAACACGAACTCAACAATTCAGAAAAACAGAGATTTTTAGCTGCCTGTGCCGGTATCCGAGAAACAATACATATTCAAAAATATGCTATGTGTTCTTTACTTTTTTTTGCCTTTTTCTGGATTTTCTGACCGAATTTTACTTTAAAAGTTTTGAAAAATTTTTCTTCATGGGCAAGAAAAATATGTCGAAATGAAAAATTCTAGCTCTCGTTTCAGATATACTTACTGGCGCAGCCATGGGAGCACCCATGGGTATCTCTCCCTCACAACCTTCTTCAGCTGCAGCTAGATTCCTGGTTGTAGCTAGAACTTCTTCCTCTCTGTCTTCTTCTTCTTCCAGAAATTCAGGAGACATCATACCTTGTGGGTCAATCCTCAATTTTTTGCCCTATACAGAAACAACAAATTGAGTTGTTTATTTAGTATGGGTGAAAAAAAAACTGATCATGAGGAATATACTACTTTAACCCTTTATGCCCCGACGGGACTCAGAACTTCCGTTTATATTAATTTAGTGTTATGAATATTAAATGGCTGTAATCATGCTGAAGCATTTAAATACCACTCACTCCCTGTACTTTTCTCAGAGGCCTACAGATGGTACCTGCGATCGGAAACGGTTTTCTTAGAGGCCCTAATGGGCAGGAGGCTTTAGACCCCCAAAATTTTCAAAAAAAAAAAAAAAAATCTCGGTATATATGTTGCTTGATGCATTTTCAACCAAAAAAATCAAAAGAATATGAAAAAATATTGATAAACTAATGTGGGACGTAAAGGGTTAAATCATTTTTTCATTCGTATTCACCATTCTATGCCATTGTGATTAGTGACAGACGACGTTAAAAATATTATATTCTCTTCTAGAACATTAACTAAAAGGGGAGAATCGGCTGGAAATAGCATGATCACCAAACGTCATCATAAAGTTATCAACAAGTTGCAGTAACTTACGAATGTCAGTCCGTGGCGACGCCGGCAAAGAATGATGTAGCAGTGATATCTTCACAACGCCACAAAATGACTAGTCACAAATTAATTGTACCAGCGACGTTGCAGTGATGTCACGAGTCACATAAAAATGTCATTAATGGGTCACAATTAATGACATGTGGGATGTCACAATTTTGTTACTTTGTGACTCACGCCCCTATAACTTTGCCTTAACATGTGGGGCTAATGCTACCAGGGTAACAACCTCTTTTTATGCTCTATTACTCTTTTATTACTCTTTATTATGAGTACGTTAAAATATTACTGTTCAAGAAACTATTGAACGTGAAATAATTATCGATAATTTAGATGTGCAATAGAAAGTTCATTATTCATTAAGATTTATGGAGAAGTAATTATTGAAAACAATAACTATATACAGGGTGTCCTCTCCAATCGTGGACCAATAGCTAATTTCTAAACCGTTTGAGATAAGCATAGAGTTTATTTAGGAAAAAATCTCCAAATTACGAAAGGAATTTTGGGTCCATTCAATGTTTTTCAAAAAATCAAATTTTGAAGAGTTACGAAATTTAGATTTTCATACAGCCCCCCAGTCCTATTAATCATATTTAGTAAAACATTCTTGACACTGTAACGTTTAAAACTAAAAAAAAATCACTCTTCTACCACAAAAATTGACCGAGTTATGACGTTTTGAAAAATCAAGATTTTGAAGGATTTCGCATACGGTGAGTTAAGTGATCTCTCGATGACGTCATGAAATAATGCAAAATCTTGATTTTTCAAAACGTCATAACTCGGTCAATTTTTGTGGTAGAGGAGTGATTTTTTTTTTAATTTTAAACGTTACAGTGTCAAGAATGTTTTACTAAATATGATTGATAGGTCTGGGGGGCTGTTTAAAAATTTAAATTTCGTAACTCTTTCAAAATTTGATTTTTTGAAAAACATTGAATAGACCCAAAATTCCTTTCATAATTTGGAGATTTTTTCCTAAATAAACTATATGCGTATCTCTAACGGTTTAGAAATTAGCTATTGGTCCACGATTGGAGTGGACACCCTGTATTTTTGTTGTTAAATCATATGGCCCAAAGGTTAAGCGGCGAAATCTCTTTTTGTGCTGGAAAGTATACTGACAGTGAGAAAGACAAGGGTAAATAAACAAATTGTGCCACGGCAAAGTTATATATAATGAATAATATTTACACAAAACCTTTAGTTTCAACCAAATTATCAGAAAACGTATCTTTCGTCATCATTAAAAATCGATGTATTGAAATTCGTACCTTTATGAGTATTTTCCTGGCAAGAGCTTCAGGTGAAGGATATTGAGTCTCCTCGTCTCCCACAGGATCTTTGTACAAGTACTCTGTTTAAGAAATTTAAGAAAGGCTGTTATTATAATGCAACAACTGTCATATGTCTCTCCAAAACCTATTTCTTGCTAAAATTTAGTTAATCTCATTTGTTTTCAATTCTGTGTTTCATATTATGCCACGGTTTCATTATCCTCTAAAAATGTATACATATATTTTCAACTTTAACTTTGTTGAGAATTAATGAAATACTTAAAAAAACTACCTTTGACTAAGCATAAAAAGTCATAACCAGTTAAAGATGTATCAGTTATTAATTTGACCGTTTATATATATGGAGAGAATTCCAAATGAAAATGGTGTTTTAAAGTTACTCGAAATGCTTCTATATATATATGATACTATATTAACACACGTAGTACCTGACAGCTAGATGAGTTATAGCTTGATTTAATGCATTCTGTGTTAATTGACATGCATGAATTATAGAGTAGAATCTTATCGCATTTTATTAATTTTGAAGAAAAGAGTAATAACTAGACACTCCTCTAAAACCACAAACAATGCTTAAATAGTCACAAAATAAAATAAAATTAAGTGCGAGAGACAAAATACGTACCACCAAGAATTTCTACGAAGTGCTCTGCCATTCTCACCTGATATGGCAAGCTGCAATGGTTTTCCAAGGACAATATAATAGGGTACCTGCAAAGCAAAAAAAAAAAAATAGATTTTTTAGAACGAAATAATGATCAACATACTTTAAACACATATCAGACAAAAATATTTTCCTTGGAAATTTTACTGCTTGGAAATTTTACTTGTTAATACCCAAGCAGCATAATCTCATCGGCCGATGATCGGCCATTCATTAAAACCCGATGAAATTCTCATCGGCCGATGATCGGATTCAATGAGTTCTCATCGGGAATTGCTACAATATGTCTCATTGGCCAAACAAAATCCGAGCAGCAAAATCCGATGAGTTTTGCTCGAAATACGATGAGATTTGGAGCAATTTACGAGCAGTGCAGTCCCGTGCCGATGAATTTAGGTTCAATTTTGGATGCTCGGCTTATTTTCATCGGGAAGTTGATCGGAAGGATATCGCTTTCCGAAGAAAAGTAGCTCATCGAAAACCGTACTCGGATACTAATCGGAACGATGTCATCGTGCGTTACGGGATCAGTTTACGAGGAGTTCGATGATCAGCCGAGCAAACTCCGATGTTCTGATGCTACTTGGATAAGAACAGCAGAAAAAGTATCCTACTAGAAACAAAATATAGTTCTTACTGTGAGGCTCGGAACCCGTATTGTTGAATGGCTTGCAGGATGTCCCGTAAAAGAATGCGGCTCGTTAATGTGTAACCATGAAAGACAATCGGTTCACCATCTGGACCGTCCCACGTGTCCACTATAAGACAAAAAAAGACAAAAAAAAAATCTTCTATCATATATTGTTTTGAACCAGCATAATAAGAGGCAAGAGCGCTCTTTGACATACTCTCCATTGCAGTGTACTATACAGGCAGGTTACATTCATCAACAGGAAAGACTACAGTTCTTGTACTTAATTGTCTTACGTTTTATTCTTAAAATATAATTTTATCAGATTAAAAGTCCAAAAGTAGCAGTATTTGAAGACAAAGTAAGTTCCCTATAGGAGTTTTTCTATATTGATAAAGTTCCACATTGAGACATTGTTACAACACACCAGGAGACTTACATTTTTCTCTTTATTGAAAATGCTTTTTTGCATTGGGTAAAACTTTTATATGACGGCCTGAAAAACAGTGCCCACAAATCAAAAGTCTTAAAACGTTGCAGTTACTGCACCGGTTCGTCACAAATCTATATATTTCATTTTTTAATTCAATATAATTATCCAGTGGCGGACGGAATTACAATGTCGCGATTACGAGGGGCTCTCACGACTATAAGGGCTCCTTAAATAGTTTTACAATAGATTAATGGGCCCCCAAAGTGCATTGCGACTGGCCTCCAAGTCCAAACATATGAATTCGCCACTCTATAGTTATCATAGTAAAATTTTGAATAGAAAGGGAAAAAAAGTCAGCGCATGCGGCTTTAGTTGGGTGGAGACTAACAGTTCAACACCGTTCTTCCTAAAGATTTCGTTTGCAACAGTAAAATCTTCAGGACATTTTACTCATGAATTTATTATTTATTACAACTATATATTTTGTAAAAACTTACAAAATGATCTTCGGATTCAATTTGCTCACTCATATAATTCAAAACAGAAATCATCGTAAACATTAAAAAAAAAAAAAAAACTTGCTGTATAGAACTAAATAGTGTTGCTGGAGCAGCTACAGCCGATAAATTACAGAGCCATTTAATAACTTATCTGTTTAAATTGTATTTACGCTATCACATGTTACCGATCTACAAAACATGCAAAGATTTTCCATAAAGATGCGGCGCGGCAGATATTTTTAACCAACTAAAGCACTGTGAGTGCAAATACTTTATTATTTCTTCAAAATGTTTCATGTCAAAATTTGGCCATGGTGCAAAGTTACGTCACAACCTTTTTTTTTCTTTCATCATGTTACTTAGTATAGTTGAAAAAAACTTAAGTAATCTCAAAAGAACATTTATGTGTTTCGATGATTTTTCTGTTTCCTTCAACATTAGAGACGTCTGTAAATTTTGGAACAAGATAGATAGGAACTTCGTTTACTTACATTCAAGACATCTGCAACCTCTCATGAGAGCCTGGATGTAACCTTCAATGCTGCTTTCTCCAATCAACTGACCACTCAATAAGTATCTGCAAAAAAAATGAAAAGACAGAATTTATTAAGTTTCACTAGGGTGGTTAGATTAGCTGTCTTCGGCTACTCGTACCACCACCATCGGCGGTCTTTTTCTGGGGCTTTGACCCCCTTCTTGCCTTCCATGGCCCTTTGTCCAACCCTTCTATGGCGCGTTGGTGTACATCGCCTTCATCAAATACTGCCCAGCTTATTTGCCTTCATTTCTTACAAAGCTACAGCATCCAGGCACTGCAGTTTCTCACTTGTTTTGGGCTGGTCAGTGTAGAAAAGCAACACCCAAGCTGAAGACTAATACCTCAAAAAAAAGCTGAGCATATCTCCGCACTGGTAACTAAAAATGTGTTATCGTATATTGTATACTTTTTATAAAGTAGCATGACCAGTAAATTAACACTTGAACCCAGTTTCCCTTTTCAAAAATTGTTGTTAATTAATATTTTGTTCAGGATATTTTCTTAATTATTTAATTATTAAGGAAAAACTATAAGAACAGCGATGACTCTGGTTGGATTTGTTTGGCCATTCAAAAAAAGTGCAGCAATCCAGGCAAAGAACACGCGTAACCGGGGGGAATTAACATAACAAATTCTAGTCGTTTTCTTTTTTGGAATTTATATAGAAGAAAGTAATTTTTGCCATTCATCTAAGAAAAAACTTTTTAACTTTGTTTTCCAGCACTAGTTACGATCTGTTCATTGGCTGGTCAGAATAATTTACACTAGTTTTTATCTTAATTCATTGTGGCGTAGTCGTATTATAATAATGGTATACTAGGACAACAAAATATTTTTAGCCACGTATGCGGACCGTAAGCCTCTTTCCTTTAATTTCTTTTAGAGTAAAAAGTTTCATGTTTCTCTACAATGGTTGCAAGAAGCACCGCGATGCTGCAAAAAAAGATAAGTCTATCTTCCTATTTTTTTCTCTTTTTAATCTTTTTTGAGGTTTTTAGCCATCAGCTCTGCTATAACTATTTCAGATTCACATTCCCAAATCAAGGGAAAAACAAGTGACGAACAGAAGTGTTCTTACTCAAAACTTAGACAGCCCATAATGAATGAACTCAGGAAACTTCGTGAAGATTCTTGTTTTCAGCAGGAAACTGATGAAAACCGGTGAAATCACGAAACATTGCCGGAAATAATCTTTGACGTTTCAAAATTTTGCTACAGCGATTGATTACAACTATTAAAAACCTACATTTTTCTCTAAAAGTAAGCAAAAACATATTTATACCACTAGTTGATTCGCCTTTCTTTGCCCAAGCTAACTCAAAAATGTTGGTGATGTCAAGTGACGTATGTTCAACACACTGTAGTAAATAAAAAGTAATTTAATGTTAAAATTTTAAAACGGAATAATGACAGAAATCGGTGAAAATTTCCCGCAAGGCGTGACCCACGAATAAAAAAAAAATCTCCTGCTGATACTTTGAATCAGTGTGTACTGGATAAGAATATATTTCTTTCAATGACAAAAAGTAATTCTTATTTTAAGGATAACTTATATTAAAAGTATTAAAAGGAAACTTTTTTTTTTACAGTTACTATGAACTCCTCTGAGCACATTTTGCATGTGAAATTCCGCTACAAAAGAATTTTTTTTTCATTTAAAATATAGCATTTATAATAATATTTAAAAATTGTGTCAAAATTCTTGGAGATGTTAATGAAACTAAAGGTATCGATGTGTTTTTAGAATGAGTCACAGCTAACATTTGGAGTCAATGAAGCAAACAAGACCAACAAAGATGAAAGCAATCGAATTTTTTTAACAAAATGGTGACTCACGTGTTATGAGATGAGGCGATGTAGTAATTATGAAGGGGAAGTGTCATATCTTGGTAGATGATTCGATGTCTCTTGTAAAAAATATCGTGATCTGGAGAAAGAAGAAGTTGGTGGAAACCTGAAGAAAGATATGAGGAAAGATTATCACATGGATTTCATTCTAAAATAGCTTTATAGCTCTGATCATCCCAAACAGTACTTTAATGGAAAAGCGTAGTTGTTCGTTTACACTAAGAAATTTATATCACTTAAACTCTGGTCCCTAACTAAAAGACAAGGAGCAGATTGAGAACATCTTCTGCATGATTTAACTTAAATTTGCACCACTACATAAAAAAAAGCTACACGTTGAAGGGGCCATATCAAATTTCGTGGGATTTTCGTCTCAACATTCGCTGGATGAAATTGCAAGATTCGGAAGAGCAGCTCACTTTAACCCACGAGCCAACAGCTACGCATTGATCTGAGTTAGTTCTCAATTTATGCTCTAACAATGCTAGTAGCTATAAAAAGTTGTGTAAGGATGTTTATTGACCTGCTCAGGTCGAAAGAGACATAATTTTAGCTAGCACTGTAAATAATTATCATAGTTACGACAGTCTATTTGTTGGGGATCTGTATGTATCTCCATTTTTTCTACCGCCTTCGTACATGTATCAGTTAGTTTAAAATCCTGATGTTCGGCCCCTTTTATAAACCTTTGCTAACTTCGGTAACAAATAAATGATTGAATTAAGCTAAGCATATGTATATTTCAGTGAAAGTATAGTCTTGAGACAACCTTTTTGATTCTCTCAGCACTTATATCAATATTATGTTACAGATTGCCACGAGCAATTAGAGTTTTAAGTAAGTTAGGTGCTACTTTATATATCTACCTGCATGTCTAACAAATACTCAAGAAATCATGATTGGCACACTTAAACAGTTTACCCAAAAATTAAATTCGTTTAGTCGGTCTCTTAGTGCTGCCCCCAAGTTAAGGTTTGATACTACTAAAGATTTTTTTTTACCTTCCAAGGATAGATATCCGTCTACTTTGCCTTCTTTTGGTTCGTATTCTTCTATGAGAGCTTCGCATTCATCCATGTCTAGCGACATCTATAATACAGACACAAGTTTTAACTCTTTCCTTTTCAACACAACTAGAATTATCAAATAGAACAATTCTTCAAGGAAAAATATAATCAATCCTTCAAAGCTCTTTGGTTATTTTAATGTAATATACAGGTTATATAACACACAGGTAATAAATTTATTAAAAAAATCTGTAGTTATCATAATTAATTACAAGCAGAACAATGTAATGTATGTAACAAAAGATGTAACAACGTGTGCAAACAGAACACTGACATAATATTCATTTAATAATCAACAGGAACTACCTTTTGTTCTTGAGAGAGAAAGTTTCGTAACTCTTCAGCACTCCACAGCTCTGATTTACTCACAGAGTACCTGAAACAGTTCCAGGACTTAATTAACTTGCTTAAACCAATTCAAGTCATAACTCGCGCCATTCGTACTTAAGGAAGTAGTAATTATGTCAACAATTCAACTGATTACTTTTTTTTTCTTTTTTTATAAGAAATACTACTATGAAATACAAAAATGTTGATTGCCAAGAAACATCACATAATCTTGAGAAAATAAAATGGCAAAAACACTCCTCATTCACAAAACGTTTTTTTTTTTTTTTTAAATAGCAATAAATATTTAACACTTTTATTTTATTATTCTTTCATCGAATATATTATTTTTTTCAGCAAATATTATTATTTTGTATAACATATCGTATTTTGAACAAATAGTAAATGAAATATTTGCAACTGAAAAACATTTAAAACGTTTTTCGAGGGAAATAGTTGGTGTGAGAAAAATATTTATAACACACAAGGCGAGTTCTCGGGTTTCTCATTAAAACTCGAGCTCTGAGTATAGATGTAACATTAAGTAGATACACAACGAGAAACCGGTTCCATGGGCAATCTAGTACGAGTAATAGACGGGCAAGCTTCCGCAAAGTGCATGTGCGTGCACAACTTTTTGCGGTGGTTGCATCCTTGTAGGCTACGCTTTTGACAGTTCTCTTTAAAGTATACGCGTTCATGGCGACCAATGGCTTTATCTGCAGAGTTGTGCATCTAATAAGCTTAGATATATGGTGCCTGAGGGTAAACCCAGCAATGGTTCGGTACGCATTTGACACACGTCCTTTGCAAACATATGAAGAATGTTAGATAAGACACTTAGTTTTTTTTTTTGAACTACCTGATGTCCCTTAGGTAGAGAATGCCGAAGAAACTTTGTGCAATCTTTGATAGTATGTAAAAGGGTTGTGATAAAAAAAATAGTGTTAGGGTTTCATTGGGCTGCTGATTTAGGAATATTGAGCTTGCAGCTATTTGGTGAATGTTGAATGAAAGATTGCTTAGTAAAGTTTCGACATGCTACTACTTATGTCTCTGTTTGTTATCATATGTATCACTTGTTGATATGCTGTTAATTAAACTTTTAAAAGCTTTATAATTGGCCGTCTAGGTCACCAGACTTAAGATTAATATTACAAAGGGCTCTATCCAGACCTAACATAGTATGGTCTTTTCCTGAGGGATATTTAAAAAATACTGTGCCTGTACACCCATCCCATTCTCAAATAATCTCTACAAACTGAAAATTTAACTCATTGCAGTAATTTCTTATGTGACTGCGCATGAACTGTTACGTGTTTCACAGGAGTTTAAATGCAAGTGTGGTGTCGTTCTAGCGTCAGGAGGAGGGTACATCTTTAGAATGATTTAAGGACCTAAAAAATCGTTTCTGTACCATTTTTACTTTTAGACATGCACCTGTTTGATATCCCACCATTCTTTTTGAATTACCATGCATCTCTTCGTAGATATGTAGCGGATAGCTAAAACTTCTTCCACCCTATTCGTATGTGTTGAAAAAAGAATTCTTCAATTCAGTGTGTAAGATCGTAATTACATGGAAAAGTTTACTTGTTCATGAGCTGCAGGAGTTCTGGTCGGTGCCTGAGACTGCGATAGAAATGAACAAACTCGTCTGGTTCCAGTGCTTCTTCACCATCCACTTTTACCTTCCGGAAATTTGAAGCCTAGACACAGAAGGAATAATAATATTATATACTTCAATTCGAAACTTATCACATAATGCGTTTTTATATGGTTCTTTAAAATTGCTTCTTTTCTTCAACTAAGAAACTCTTTGCATCATAAAAGAGCGTGTGCGGATACTGAAACAAATTTTCGTGATGGAATGTTTTTCACATTAAGTTCTATCAATAGCTGTAGGTAATTAATAAATAATCCTTCCAATATCATTGGTATCAAACCTGATCCTAGCACCTATCGATAATTCAAATTAACAAGATAAGTTCTTGCGGAGATATGCAGAAATTTTTTCATTCTTTGATACTATTTCCACATATGCATAAAAAAACTACATGCTTTTGAATTTTATGCATTTACACCATCTTTTTGCCCGCTTTTTCGGTAATATTTCTGCAATGCTAATACGTTCTTCTTTGATTACTTTAGATCCAACGCATAAGCTTTAACCAAAGTCTAGGAAATAAAAATGCAATTATACGGCAAAAATGGGACTTAACACGTATCTAAGAATTAATGCACTTTATTCTTAGGCCACTTTATTGGCCCTGTGATTTCTGAACTCAGTTTTTGATTAGCTTCAAGCTACAAACATAGAATTTTACAGTTAACAGTGCAATATCTGAGATAAAAATAAAGATTTTTCTAACTCTAATATTATTCAGTTGGTTAAATATTTGTTAATTTTCGTCGGGTGTGAATAACGACATGCTATAACTTGACCACAGAGAGACGACGTGTGAACTAGAAGCGGAAACGGACCACTTCATTTGGAAATAGGTAAAATCAGCGAGAAAAGTAAGTTTTTACTCACAGAGTTTTTATTGAGTGCATAATCGCGCTAATGCAACCCTATTTCAAAAAGATGAGGTTCATTTCCGCGTCCGATTCCAGTTTACACTCTATCTCTCCGTGGTAGAGCTATACTTATGTTGAAATAACATCACTATTTTTTTTTTACTAGTAACAACCTATTTATCCTTGCATAGTTTTCAGTTAGGCAGGAAAATCACTCACGTCAAAGAGTTTTCGTGCTTCTTTTCTTCTCATGTGGATGTTGAGTCTGCTGAGCAGCCCCAAACATTCCTCAAAATTCAAGCTCCCATTGCCGTTCACGTCTGCCTTTCGAACTTGGTCTCGAAGCCATCTGAAAAAATTCAGATGTTCCCAGGAATATATTAACCATCCGACGACATTACTTTAGAAATGCATGCATAATAATCTTTATTAATGTCAATTTTATTGTATCGAACTAACTAGATTACTTGGAGTGGATATAGGTTTATGGGTGTTGATTAAGTGCCCAAAGAAGGCATCATAATTTCGACTTCCTAACTTAATAGATTTTTAACTAGCTCTACAATTGCTGTTTCTCAACGAATTCGAAATGCGTAAATTGCTTTATGTAATGTGATTGTTTAAAATATATTTCTCATTTCTTTAATTATCCATGCTTATCTAAAGTATCACTGATTGTTAGTTTAAATTCCATAGCTTTTTGCCCTTTCCAACGGAGCTGCTTTAGGGACCTTTTGCAGAACTAGTGTGATGCACCGACAAGGCATCCAGTCCTTCGTGTATCACCATCATAACACAAATGCCACTGCCACAGAAAATTTCTATGCCCTGTTTCCCACTAGATGGAGGCTCCTGAACTCTCACGTTGCGAAATTTCCCTACGATTCAAATTTAGCCTGGAATGTCTGAACTAAATAGGCACTCAAAGAATCTTCAAAATGCGATTTTCCCATGCGACATGAGCATTGAGCACTGACGATTTTCAGTGTCTAAAAACTCCACTGACTGCACCTTAGGTCCAAAACACTTGACCATAGGCGTACTAGGTCAATGCTTAACCACTACGCTATTCAACCGACTAATAGTATAAGTCTCGATCTCAGTTCAATGTTCTTTTCGGAGGGTATGGTTTGAAAAGATTTTGAATTTGCTGAAGATCTTGTTACATTTTTTATTGATTTGATGCTAATAAATTTTGGTGCATTGCTACCAACTCACCTGTCGTGGTCGTGTTGGGCTTGCACGTGCTTGCATCCTGCGATGAGATAGCTAATGCCTCGTACCCAAGCATCTCTAGCAGGCTCGTTGGGGGCTATCAGATCGACAACCCCTCCCCCAGGACCAAATATCAAGGAGAAACAATTCTCTTCCTTAAGTCTCGATCTCAGATTCGGATGGAGCGTACTCTGGGAAAACAAAATTTGTTGTGTGTTGCTTTAAACATTGAAATTCAATTCATTACATGTAAAAGAGCCACTGCTTGATTATGTGCACAAGGTATTGTGACAAAAGTTTCCTTTTTGTTTATTTTCTATAGATGTTTAAAGTTGAAATTATATTCACACATTAGCTGCAACAGTTTAAATTAGTTTCACCGCAGTTATGTGGTTTAAGGGTCCATTCATCTCCCCAGAGCCTACTGAAGTATATTTGCCAATCTTTGTCTCTTTACATAACGACTGCACACGCAAAAAACGTGTGTATTAATCTAACCTGAACCTTGCAGTAAAAAAAAACTGGTTGTTTACCTTTCTAATTGTCAGTCTTGTAGATTTCAAAATTTTTGGCTCTAGGGAATGAAAATTAATAAAACGTTCTTCAAGATTTCATTCATATCATTACTAAGCTATTATTTAAGTTGGGTTTAGGGATTTCGATTTTTTTTTCTTGAACAGTGGAGCGAAAATAAAATATAATTTCATAATTATTATTATTGCAATACCAATATTACTCGTACAATATACTCGTTATTATTAGCTTTTAACTGGTGTGAAGACACTTCCCCTTTTTTTTGTACACCATATCTTAACTTAAAAACGTCTGGAAAAGCTAAAGCGATAAACCTCACCTGCAACTTTCTACGCATTTTAGCTTCCAATTTGTTGAACACATCTGAATTCCATCCTTTGCGTACCTCCTCCAAATTAAACAAATCCACTGTAAAAAGATGTAAAACGTTATATTACAGCAGTTGACTCAGGCAAATATATATAAGATAATTTTAAAGCAATACCTTCATAACTGTTCGCCTCATCAAAAATGATTTAATTATGGGAAATTTCTTCATTTACTCCCAGAAAATAACATCCAACACCACACCTAAATTGAGCCCTGCGAGCTTCCAGCACAATTTCTTTGTTGAAATCGTAAAACGTAGTTTCTTGATTGCCCCATTTTACTAATTTACAAACGAAAAAACAAAACTAAACGTGGGTTATATGCATGCTGTAAAAAGCAAATTTTGGACAAATGCGACATTTTGTTTTAATAATTGATTAAATTTTATCAAGTAATAGTATGCATATATTCTGTGTAGGTGTAGAAATAATTTCATGATTGATGCAAACAGTGTTGACTTTTTTCACTGCCGTACATACATAAATATTTCTTAATTTTAAAGTAAGACAACAACTTTTCTGTGTGTGGAATAGTTTGATGCTCCATTCCTACGTTTTTACTATCGTAAATATTATCTTCTACTTACAGCAAAAATGGACTTTATACAATTCCTTCTTGAATGCTCCTACAAAATTACATTTGTTATTTAAGAGAATTCTTTGAAATATTTGTAGCGTCAAACCCAATTTTACATAACAACAAAAAAATTTGAAATGCAAAAATAATGCATGTAGTCCTACATCCATATTTCCCCCATCAATAACTAATAAATTGGTTTGAAAGCTTTTAATTTATGTGCTTCCTCTGAAATATGAAAATATTTAAAGTGTTAAGTATTTTTTTCGTTGTATATACGGCACGATATTAAAGGTCTTAGATATTCAAACTCAAGTATGTAATTTAACATCTTTTGCTGGAATAACTATGAAATTAGGAAGCACCCTTCATTCCAAGAGCATGCTATCATTAAAATAAATTTGTTTCCTTTCATTCATTTAAAGAGCAAGGAGAATTTTTTGTCTGGGTCTGTGTTTTAAGATGAACCTATTATTTAAAAAAAGTATATTTCGCTCTTCTTCGGAAAGAGCTTTCGCTCTTTCACCTAACATATTCAACAGTCATTTTCAGTTTTTCGACTATGTATGAGTTGAGCATTGTAGAACTATGTATCGATATGTCTAACTGCAACTGTGCATGGCAATACTATTCATTGACTACGAGAGGAATTATTATTTTAGATATATGTGTCATAAGAATGAAGTAACTCTAAGCACACTCACCCACGTTTGATTCTACAGAAGCACATCCAATACATATGCAGACTGGACACCATTATTTTGGAAAGAAAAGAGAAATAAGATTATTTATATGAAACAGCAGTTCTTTAGCAATAGAGCATTTTATACTATAAAGTTACGAAAACCTAGTTTAGACTTTATACTATCCCACAAAAACTTCACTATAACATTACTAAAAAAATACTAATGATGAAAATCCTTATACGACTGAATCTACATACACGTAAAATGTATATTATTAAGGGATCTTATAGAGCTAGTGTTTTATTACGTTAAAAACTACCTCTCTCTTTCCTTTTCTTTCTTAGCTATAAAAGCTTAATATTTTTTAAACTTAAAAATTTCATTCTGATGCAAAAAGTTGAAGAACATATTTTAGTGAGATTGTGTAAACGTATAAAAATTAAGTAAGATAATGTAAGGCAAAATTGTCGGTAAACATTTCTGGCCGCTCATAGTGTGAGTTTGAAAATTTGAATTATAACCGTGACAATATTTACTTTTTTATGGGGAGGACGTTGAAAAGGTGAAGCGTTACTGTTCAGTTGACACGAAATTCAACTAATTCAATTCAGCGCCAAATGTCCTTTCCTTTTTTTACCCAAAATGTGCTAAAAGATGTTAAGCACATAGTTCAGCTTATCATCAGAGCTGAATATAAATTTAACTTATAGGAGTAGTATATCTCACAATTGTTAACATTCGTCTTTGGACGAATCTACTTTAAAACTAATTGAGTTCAAAAGAAACCAGGTAGCTAAAATCCAGCCTTCTCGAAGCAAGCTTTCTCCGTAAAGCATCCGCGTTCGTTTACAATTTCGAAAGCGGCGTGTGCATAAAATAATTAACTTTTAGTTTGTCGAGTCCCATCAATGGTGAGGCGGATTGCATTTTTTTCCAGCTGAAGTGCAAATTTTAAAATAACTGTGCAAACGTGTAGATTATTATATGAAGTATATGTTATGCTTTGTTTCACTCCATTATTTTTTCCTAAATGCTTATGCTTTATCGCATGTTAGTTTATAGCAATAGAAAAGGTAAACTATGAAGTTGCTTCGGGAATTCGTAAATTTTAACTGCAACTTTCGATAACTATGACTATAGTGCTGTATGAAATTTACGCAGAGCTAAAAATAGAACTAAGGCATTTTTCTCCTCTTTAAAAGCTAACTATACGATCAGGGTTACGATACCGAACTACAGTTTTTGGGTGGAGGAAATTCCCCATTTAACCAAACGTAAACTAAAAATTTTATCAAATTTTAAACACTAGCATGTACAAACACCACCATCTAATAAAAGGATAAATTAGGCATTTGTAATACTGTCGCCAAATTTGCCCAATCTCCAGACAATATTTGCAGAACAAGAAAGTTTTTGGTATGTCATAGTAATCTCCCGTGAATTGTGCACGAAAAGCATGTATGTATTTTGGATGTTTAATAAAACGCTCATGTGTTTTAGTGCATGCTAAGAAAGTATAGTAACATGTGTTGCTCAAAACAGAAATTTTACTCTTCTTAAAATTCTTAAAAATTAGAAGTAGTAGTCCGTAAATAAAACTTTAATATTTTTTGATATTAAAATCCTTTCGAGGATGTGAATGTTTAAATGAGTGTTATAATTTAATTCCATCTTACCAGTGTTTCTTTTTCCTCCCCAAAAGACTGACTTGGATGAGGGAGAATAGGAGAGGCGCAAATTCTGCAGATCTATCCGGTACTTGCGACGGTACCAGCGATCCGGGGTTCGGACCTTGTACATAACTGTACCAAGAGACATGCCTCGCAAGATCACAGTCAGGGGGAGCTCTGCAAAAGTGACATTTCAGTCAAGAGTCAGGTATTATTTTTATTTTAGGTACCCAATACCGATATTCATTTTGAGAAATTTGCTTCATCTAAATATTTTGGATGTGAATCGGGTAGACCGAATGAGGTAGTGAATGAACACTGAAGTACAATTTAATTAAACAAAATTATAACATCACTAAAACCCACAATATTTGGAACATCACAGTATAAAAGTATTTTAATTATTAGAGTGGAATCTCGGTAACTCGAAGTCTTGTAGTTTGAATAAACCTTCATCTCAAAGCTTTCATTAGGTCTTAAACTCTTGAGAAGGCTGTCGGAACTTCCTATAACTCGGTCGGACTACTAATAACTCGAAGCTTTTTATAGTGAGCTTCGAGTGACAGAAACTCTATTGTACATGTTTTTGTCTTTTTCAAGAAAAGATTTATAGTTCTGTAGCAAGTTTTTAGAGGGATTGAAAAGAAAAAAAACTGCCCACACCCAGTAGATAAACAGCCCCAATCAGTGGTCAAATACAGTATTGTCATATCTTTTTTTCTTTCATAAATGTGTAAAATTAATAAGTTACTGCTGACAACTCAGCAAAGAAAAAACTGGTTTTTTCTAGATAATGAGCTGTTTAGTCTGGGGTGTGTGTTTATTTATTCATCTCCCCAACCTATATCATTGTCTATGTTTAAAAGAAACAAGAAAGTGAAAGTGGAAAAAATACGTGCCACACACGTATTTACTTACATATAAGGACTTACACCTATATTTAAAGATATTAAGTGGTTCAATAACAATGCGTTTGTTATAGTAAGTTTACTTTGTATACAAATACAAATACAAATGTGACGACCGGCAACAGGCTCTGGGCCCAACTCGGCTGGTCCTAGTCAAATTATAGACCCGAATGAAGATAAACAAACAAACTTTAAAAACAAACTTTAAGAAACAAACAAATGAGAATTAAAATTAAAGCAATGTATTCACGGCACCTGTACTCCTCATTTAAGAAGCCGAAAAATGGACACTAATTTATCCACTAAAATTCAATTATTTATATCTGTACTTCCTTTTTCGCACAGCTTGCTCGACCGTGACCATTCAATGCTAAAAATCACAAATCAAAGGTCGCACCAAGTACAATCCGGGTTATCCCCAAAAGGGCTAAGAAGCAAAAAAAAAAAAAAATCCAATCTTTTATATTTATATGAAAAATTTAAAAGTTTTGAGTTCTAATTGATGATATTACTTCACGGAACTCCAACTTGTACAAATAAAGGAGAGTACACTTTTTGTTTTGTTTCTTTTTTTTTTTTTTTTGACGTGTGCAATTGCGTGACCAACGAGAGACACCATGTCGCATGAGCATAAACTGATGCAACACGAAACAGTTAACCTTGCTCCTAATTCAAACATGGAAAAATACGTTTTAGTGACCTTTACAATGTTTTGGTGGGAAACTCCTTCCTCTACGCTTGGAAAAATGTTAGCACATTTTGTAACTTTTCGGATTTAATTTCACAGATGTATGTTAGATGATATATCGAGTTATTTTCTTCAAAATCTGTCTGTAAGTATTTAAATAAGCACTCCACACAAAATGTTTATGAATAAGAAAAAAAAATTATTTGAAGAAATCCAAGAATGACAAAGAGAAAATATGATAACAAGTTGAGCTTGAACCAATTAGAAAAATATTACACGAACATTTTAACTGTTAATAATTCCATTTTTCTCTTATTTGTATCGTTCTAATAATATTGTTTAAAAAGAATCACATTAGAAATGAGAAAGAGCGACGTGTAAAACAAATACATAAATAAAAGAGAAAAAAATGTACGGTGAAAAAAATCTTTGTTTATGGAAATAGTTAATTAAAATCCTTCCTAACTTATGAACTGGGTCGAAAATACAGTTCTTTTTTCGCAACGTAATATTCTTTAAAAATGTAATTAAAATAATTTGTATTGCAAACATGTTTTCTTAATTTCAAAACATGCATTCAAAACCACTCAATATTTATAGCATATTTTCAAACGTTTTCAGTATTTCAAAAAAAAAAAAAAAATTCAAATCACCAAGTTACTTCAATTAAAAATAAATTATTTAAAATTTTTGCACCTTGAAGAAAAGTACTTTCAAATGAAAATTGCATTTTTGCTATCTCATACTTTATTATAAAGCCTCCTTCGCACTGTGATAGAAACATCTCCTTATATCTTTGAAGTTGTGAGTTCAATTACTGCCGGTGCCCTGGTTGTTATTTCCTTTCTTTGTGCAGTAAATCTTTCCTGTGTTGGCTTGTATTTAACCCATTAATGCCTGACTTTTTTTTTCCAAAGATATTTTGTATACTGGTTACAAACAGTGTTTAATGGACAGGAAAAATAATAAAAAAAAAAATATTATGTAAAAAAATAATTTTTTTCCTTAAGGAAAGAAAAATGGTCCCTTAAAAGTTACCATAGACCCTAGAGGCTAGAGGGTACATACTTTTTTTACTAAATTTTTTTCTGCCGACAATATAATATTTAAAAAGACATTTTATAAGAAGAAATAAAATGAGCAATTAACATAAACTGGGAACCTGGGAATAACTTTGAAAATTTAGCTTTTTTCTTGAGATTGTGAACGGTGTCATTTTTGATAAAGATCTGTATTAAAACTGCTACAGAACACACTTTACAATGGTTATGTGCTGCAATATGTTAATAACGAATTGAAACAATACCAAGGTACTAATTGAACACTATTATTTGGTTGAAATGTTCATTTTGGGGAAATTCAGACCCTTTTTTGGACCGTCCCTAAAAAGGACCGATAGGCAGTAATGGGTTAAATAAATAAAGAAGTTCGACCTCTCTAGGCAATGGCTCAACCTGTCTTTTCTGGGTGCTTATTAACTATGGACACGTCAACAATACTATATTACAACTGAATTTGTGCCAAATAGAATTTTTCGTTTAATATTTTCTTCCTTGACACTTTCTTCTCACTCGCAAAAACAAAGCAAAGAAACATCAAGACTAAAGTCAATATTTTGTAATTCAATTACTTTAAAGAATTGAATGCCCCCATTCAAAATAATTGCATATTTTTTTTAAAAGTTTATAAAGATCTGCACGAGATTTGTAAACAGAGAACGAGAAATAATTTAATGGCTAAAATATAAATATCAACTGTTCTTCGGGATGCATCCTTTTCAATCGTTAACAAGCTGAGGCCAAAGCAATTAGGTGTCATTTATTTGCATTCAAATGCGATTAACGTTCATTATCTGCACTTGTTTTGCTTTCAACCATTACTACTGCATCAACAACGGGTACAAAAAGAATGAATAAGCAGCGGTAGAATGTTTCGAAAGCCGGAAAAAGTTTGTGATCAATCGTACGACGTCATGCCAAAATCGATAAAATGACAGAAGAAAAATAGATTTAAACACCAGTATAAAAATTTTTCATTCATGATATATCTCTGACGGTTTTTGGTGAAGCAATAGATGTTGCTGAAAATCACAAATAGCTTTCAACATCACCTTTCAAAAAATAAACCGTTCACTTGCCTGTGTAACATTTATTGAAGAAACTCAAGTATTTAAACACCTGGACTCGATTAAATAATGAGCAACAGCTGAACTGATTCCGTTATTTAGAAGAAAATGAGAAATATTCGTTAAAGAAAGGAATAATTTTGTTATTATTATTTTCTTTGCTTATTAAACCATTTTCTCTTTGTCATCCTACTCTTTTTTTTTCCTCCAATTAAAAATAAAATACATTAGTGTATCGTCAAACATAGGTTTAAAAAATAAACCGTTCACTTGCCTGTGTAACATTTATTGATGAAACTCAAGTATTTAAACACCTGGACTCGATTAAATAATGAGCAACAGCTGAACTGATTCCGTTATTTAGAAGAAAATGAGAAATATTCGTTAAAGAAAAGATAATTTTGTTATTATTATTTTTTTCCCTTATTAAACCATTTTCTCTTTGTCATCCTACTCTTTTTTTCTCCCCTTAAAAATAAAATACATTAGTGTATCGTCAAACATAGGTTTAAAACAAAAGTTAAAAGTAAATTAAATAAATATTTAAAAGTAAAGAAATTAAAAGTGGGATTTTGAGGCGGAAGAGTGTGCTTTTTGGTCTATCTGTTTCAAGAGCAACATCGGTGACAAAATATCGATGTTAAAAATTAGAATACTGATGAAATCGATGCATTGACTCAAAAAACATTGATGTTTTGAAACAACAATGATGTTACAGAACATTAAGATTGTGTTTAAACAAAAGTAATGTTACAGAACATTAATGATATTTTGAAACAACAAAGATATTTTGAAACAACAATGCTGTTAGAGAACATTAAAGATGTTTTGAATGACAATGATGTTGCAGGACATTAATGTTGTTTTAAAACAACATTGATGTTACAGAACATTAATGATGTTTTAAAACAACATTGACGCTACAGAACATTAATGATGTTTTGAAGCAACAATGTTTTGTAACATTGAACTGTTCACGCATATTTAAGTCTTGTAAACTTGAAAAAAAAAAAAACTCTGTGGGAGAAGTGAATTCATAACCTGTATTAATTAATTTATAGCTAAAGGTTTTTAAATAAATCAAAGTTAATGACATAACAATAGCAGAAGAAGTTTTGAGTTTTTAGGACTACCTTTAATAACGAATACAAATAAAAAATTAAAATAATACTTAGAATTTGTTAACCTTCTGTAACGAACTACAGCAAAAAACAATAATGCGTAAGATTTTTCTCACTTTGTCTCCTAATGTTTTGTTTCTCAAAATTCAAAAACAAACAGCATCATAAAATGAGTTAACCCTTTGACGCAGAATTTTTATCATCGTTTTCATCATACTTTGTTAATTTTTTTGTATTAATTAACGTCAAAATAGGGGGAAAATATTATATTTAGTAGTTTAATAATTTTCTGGTTATGTAATACAGCTTAGGACAACGGTGTCTCTTTCTGCATAAAAGGTAAAATATTCATGGAAAATCAGTGATTTTTTCAATGGGACACCGGTATCCCAATTCTGCTTCAAAGGGTTAAGATATTTTGAAAAATCATTGCTGTTACACACAGCCAAATCAAACGCAAAAAAGGAAAAATGAATGTGTATCTTATGAGAAAGACAGTATCGGCTAACAATTGAGTTTTTAAAAATTGCATTTTTGTGCACATCCACCGCCCAGTACTATACGAATGCAATCAACTAACAAAAGTAAGTGGTTTAAGTTTTGTTTCCCTCCCGTAATAGTTGTAGAAGAAAAGAGAGATAAAGAGAGAGAGAGACAGTTGTAAATGTTGACGTTTTAGTACCATGGTTCCTTAAATATTCATTTATTTTACTATAATTTTTATTTTTCTTTCATCTGTATGGCAGTTTCTTTTTTCCTTTTATTTCTGTGCCAAGGCCGATTGTGTATCATCGTGCTTTTTTTTGCACATCCACTACAATGCGAATGCTATCAATTAATAAAAGTAAGCGACATAAGTTTGATTACCCTCCTCTAATAGTTATAGTAGCAAAGAGAGAAAAAGAGAGAGAGAAATAGTTGTCGATGTTGACGCCTTAATATCACGGTTCCCTTAAATATTCATTTACTTTATCATCCTCTGTATTTTTCTCTCATCTGTGTTGCTGTTTCTTTTTTCCTTTTGTTTCTGTGTCAAGGCCGATAGTGTATCATCTTTCGGAGTATTTTACCATTCACCTCACGTCTCCATGGAGTGTTTCTTATCTTCTTTAGGGAACTGTTGCTATAGAGATTAATTCATGCAGCTGAACCTTGGTATTGATAGACGTTAAGTACTGAAATCAAAGTGAGTTCGTACGTTCTTGATAGGACGTGCAACTCTGACAAAAGAAGGTATTACAAGCAGGAGCATTCTAATGGGAGTTAACGGGACGTCACTGTGACCTCCCAAAAATTCTCTTATTCGGCAAATTTTGTCAGACGATTCAGAAAACTTGAGGGTTCATAATTCGAATTTTTAAATGTTGGAAGGTTCCTTTTCATCAGATGTAGTTATGTTTGTACACCGATATTTATCATTCGGTAAAATTTGGAGTAGCAAAATATTCAGCAAATTGTAAATTTCAGCCTTTCCAAAACTTTAAATTCGGGCTTTCCTGATTATAGGTTTGTACCCAGATTTTTCAGCATTCACAAAGTGACATAAGTATTCGAATAACTTTTAAAATTGTATACTATTTTACTTTCACACTTCGATTCCTCTGTTTTTTTTTTTTTTTTTTTCATTTATTTATTTAAAGAAACATTAAAGTAGCGAAATAACTAAGAGAGTGTTAAACGAATGAAAGGCATGTGAAGGAATAACATCGTGGATAATTTTAACCAGTTTAGATAAAACAGTTTTTTATTATTATCACATGTACTTCCATCATGAAATTAAAAATTAAAATTTAAAAAAAAGAAAAAGAAAGAAAAGATAAAAGCCGAAAATAAAAACGATAAAAACAATTTCATTGATTCTTTAAAAAAACTAATGGCATAAATTCTAGCTTTCAGCAAAACAAATTCAACTGAATAATTTCAAAATTTCTTAAGAAAATGTTGACATTATGAATTTTAAATACATTTATAGTTGGAAGCTAACCTAATATACTATTAAGCATTGATTTGTTCTATAACATAAACAAAACATTTTTTTCGCCGTTTAATAAAAAACAAGAAATGTAAAACTATATGAAGACTTATGTTTAATTTTCACGCATTAAATAGTAAAGTGTAAAGTAAAAGAACTATGAGTAAAAATACAAAAAAATGTCAATCGTCTTATTAAATACTTCAGACACTAACTAAGCTCTGCAAAAGTGGAGAACTCCCACAACGACATTTGCGATACCTTCGCTATAAAATGTCAAGAAAGTTTTTGGCTACTAAAATCAAAAAATTTTCATTCTTGAGAAAGTTAATTGACAGTTCTATGCATGCCTCGATTGCTTATCAAAACCCAAAAAGGCTGTAAGATCCGGATAAAATATTTAAAAGAATAATGATTATATACCTGTCTGAGTGTCTCGATTTTCCATTCGGTCACTGATATAATCCGAGAAAATTTTTCAAAAGATTTTCATACTTTAGAATAAATTACTGCATGTAATCGCTCTGCGTCAACTGAATAGGGCATTGCTCTCCCACTCTTTCTCTCTGTGTCTAACAGTTGTATCAAAGACCTCACTACAATGCCACGAATCGAACGCTGTTGCTCCGAACATCGGAAATGTCTCTTGCTGACCGCAAACTGCGCCCACCGCAATTGGGGCATCTCCTCCGTAGTTCTCGGAAGGACGGGAGTTGTGAAATTAAAAAACAAAATAACTCATGATTTTTTAAGAAAATCTTTGCACATTTTTGGAAGCCATTTGGTAATGGAGAAAAATCCCAAAATTTTTTTTGAATGACATGCATGTTCTAAGCTTTCAGATCAAGTTGTTGCGCTAACTCGTCAAAAAATTAGTAGGTGAAAACCAAAAACAGTTAAGTGCTATAAAAATCTAAAACCTGGAGTTTGGGAAATGCCTGTGCGTTTTGGAAAAGCAGAATAAAAATGGATATTTCAAAATATATTAATAAATAAAAAAAATAAAAATGCAGGTGGCTGAAAGCAGTTCATCCTAAGAAAAGCACTGAGCGGTAAATAAAAACTACGTTCCTAAAAAAGGTGCAAAACTTGAAAAAAGTTATAAAAATAAAAAACTTCTAAGTTTGCAATTTAGTTGTAGTTCAATAACATGGCAGATATTAAAGCTCCGAGATTCAAGTTTAGATATAGTTTGTTAAATAGAGATTAAAGTTCTTAAACTAAAAAAATGAAGTTGTAGATATTTTCATAATTAATAGGGCTTTGAAAAACAAAAATCATGATTGAAGGAAGCAAAAGAAACAAAAAACGCTTTCGCAAAGTTTTTCTTTCAAACCACTGGTTGTTTGCTCTTTCTATTATGCTTTTTTCTCCCCCCCCCCTCTTCTTTCCTTTTGCGGATATTTTTGATAGAAATGATATACGTTACCATTACTACTATCATTTGTACTGGGTTGAAAACATTTTGTTAAATTATGGTTGAAATGAAAAAAAAAAAAAAACAACAGACGTGAACACAGCAGAAATTAGATTTCATTTCTTTTTCATTTTTGCTGATTGAAGTAGAAAAAAACTGGGATCATTTCTCATTAAAAATATTAAATTACCTTACAGAAAAGTTATCATGCAGAGTAATCTTTTTAAGTACTTATTATCCATGAAATACTTATTAACGTAATTCAATAACTCTTGAAGTAACCTGCAGATTCTGAAATGACAGCGCAAGTGAGTGAGTCCATGAACCGAAATTTCAAAAATCTCGATAATTTAGTCCGTATAAACACCCAGCAACGCAAACAATGAGACATTGTTCGACGTCATTTCACAACAACGGAGGAAGAGTAATGTGAAACTATGTGTTCAGGTATCGTCATTAAAAAGGATGTTGGGAGGTAAACACGGAGGCAGGTGGGGGTTGTTAGACGTCAGATTAGAATTCCACAATTGCGCAGGTAGGCAGAGGCGGGAAAGACCTTGATTTTGCGGAGACTGGCTTGAAGGGAAAAAAGAAAACAGAGAAATAGTAGAAAAAAAAAGTTACATGGTTACTTTTTCTGTATAACAGTGGGAGAAGAGGGAATATATACAGAAATAGCAACTTAAACGGCCTTGCTTAAATGCCTTACTAATCTGAAAGAGATTAAACTCATCAAGCATTGTAAGGCCTACACTTGAGTCTCAGCATTAATCTGACAGCATTTAGCTCTGTGCTCAGACATAGGAATTATCGTAAGAAGTGGATCGCTTCTGACAGTCACGTATTTTATTAGGTGGCTACTTTTATTTTGGGCTTAAAATTGTCCAAACTATTGATCAACAATTATATAAAAGGACCTCATTAAGGAGTAAGTATTTCATTGATTTATTTACTAATTTTCAGAGAAATTTAGGAATGATAAAAATTTTAAAAGAATGAGGCTAGTCCATCAGCTAATGTACTTTTGGGTCCCTCAATTTTTTGTTCATGGGAACTACGTAAAAGAATGCATTAAATTATGTAGTTCATAGTTTAAAGAATAAAAATTATTCAAAATAATGGCATAACATTCCGATTTAATCATAAACTTATGACCAATTCTGGTGCCTGGTATATTGCTACTCAAGTTTTTTTCTTCTCTAAAAATTTTACATTTCCTCCAAAATACTTTTTTAGAGACGAGAGGAAAAAAAAAAAGCTTTTTTCGAAAACTAAATGAGGTCCAAACAAACAAAACCAACAAAAATGTTCATTTTAGTTTTCATGCTGCACTTTTAAAATAGTTACAGATCTCAGAGAAATTGCAACAGTTTAAGAGTCAAAGGCTGAAGAAAAAGAAAAGAAAAAATAATACATCCTTCAATTATGGTTGGAGAAGAATGGAGAGTCAGTTAAGATGTAATCATCTTCGTATGTACTCGTAGAAACTTCATTCCGGAGTTTGACGTTTCTCTTTTCCGTGTCTACTTCGTACGACCCACGTGATATGAAGATTAGGCAAGTATGAAAGGCGAATTGTATTCAATTTAGCTAATCGTAAGTGAAATCGTAACTCCAAACAATCCTTAGTAATGACTTTTTGCTTTTAAATGCATTTTAAGTATTAGCTTCTAGATATAAAGAAGTTAAATTTTTAAAAGAAGCATACATACATCTCTCTCTCTCTCAGTTTTACATTCAGTTTTATTTTTGTTGTTGTTTAATTATTTTTTTTTTATCACGCTACTTTTTTTGTTCATATGTTGACAAACTTATCAAAAAAATTGAAGCATTTTAACATAAAAAATGAAACTTTCAGCATCGTAGTTTTTTTCTACCAACTTTTTACATTTTAAAAAGTTTTTTGCAAATCAGGTAAATATGCAATTAAGTAAAAACACAAATTAGGCATCAAACGCATGAAATTCTGCATTAACGACATTTCGTATTTGAAAAAAAGAAAAAATAAAGTTTTGTAGGATCAAGAGGCAAATCGTTAGTTCGAGCTGTTTTTTCAATTCCTTCATCCTTAAGAAATATAGTTTTCTTGACCTTTTTGATCGATACGCATGTCTGAATTTGCTCTCCACGAAGTAAAAAACAATGTGCTACCATACTAGGGCCGGTTTAAAAGACGAAAAATTAGCAAAGCACGTTCATTTTCAAATTTCGGTTTCCAAACTTTCTCATCTTCTTTACAGGAGAACTACAGAGAGTTTGGGATTTTGATTATTCATTGAGCAATCTCTGTACTTTATAGTTAAAGAAAAAAGTCCTGATAAACACATTTCCAGGGATATTTGCATAAAATCTGACTTTTGTCTAAACTTTAGCAACAGTGAAAAAAAATGTCTTGTAATTTCCAAATTTGGTTCCAGTTATATTTTTAAAAACTTCAGACACGCATTTGAGACCATATTGTCTACCTGCAGTAGAAATTTGAAAGCATTTCGCCGAGTAGTTTTCTTTTTATTCATACATTTGCATTTTGTCTAAACTTTTGTATTGTAAATAGTAGATCTATTGACAAACCCAAGCATCCTACCGACACGTAGACAATCATTTATTGTTTTCTGCACACTCACTTCCGAGGTCCTCCTAGTCTGCAAGATCATCTCCATCCTCCACTTCAAAGTTTTCCTTTCGCAGACACGTGCCCAATGCCCAGCCAAAACCCAGTTAACCGAAGATCAGGTGTTGTGCAGTCCCTATGCGTAGACAGGAATACCTTTCAACAACATTTCCTCCGCACTTTTTCACTGCAACGAAGTGTGAGCTTTAAGATGAAAAGTCATCCGGTCTGCAGGTTTTTGCAAATTTTGTGCGATAAAACGTTGATTATTCCTGTTTTACTTTTCAAGCACAGAGGTATTTATTCAATTTTTAATATTCTATGATATTTTAAAGAAGGTTTAAATTTTACATGTCGTTTTCCTTCCACTTAACTGATAAGGCATAACACTAGCCCACACTAAAACTTGACCAACCTTACAAACATTTCTGGATTCGCCTCTGGTTCTGGTATGCATTATGTCTAGCACTGATATTGCTTTTTTATATCCATTTTAGCTTAACCATTTATGTCCCAAATTAATTTAACGATGAATTTTTATACATTTTTTTTTGGTGTTTTTAGTTGAAAATACATCAAAAAACATTTTTACCGAGCATGAAAATTTTGGGGGTCTAAAGCCCCTACGTCTTAGGGCCCCCAAGAAAACTGTTTCCGATCTCAGGTACCATCTGTCGGCCTCTCAGCGAAGTACAAGGAGAGATACTTGAAAGTTTCAGCATGATTCCAGCCATTTAGGACTCATGATACTAAATTAATATAAGTGGGACTGCTGAGTCCCATCGGAGCATAAAGGGTTTAGAGTTTTACGGCTAATTCTCAAGAAAGAACTCTTTTTTGTTTGCATCAAATGAAGTAAATAACAGAAACACTGATTGAGTATCAAAAGATTTTTTTTCCTAAATTATAGAATTGTTTTCTCTTTAAAATAGTATACATAATCATTTAATGCTGTGCAACCCTTTTTAGAAAATTAGGTGCATCTCAGAAAGATGGGGACTAGTCCAAGGCCTAGTTTGCCAGTGCCATAATCAAGCTCTGACTGTTTACACAAAAACAATCATTTGCTATTTTGTGCGCACTCACTTCTGAGGTCCTCCTCGTCTGCAGGGTCCTCTCCATCTTCCAATTCGAAGTTATCCTTTCGCAGACACGTGCCCATCGCCCAGCCGAAACACAGTCCCCCGAAGATCAGGTGTCCCTACGCATAGGTACGGAGGAAGATACCTTCCCACACAGCCCTTCCTCCATCCACATGTGATTGACGGTGGATGGAGATTTCGTGGTAGTAGACGAAGCGATTTTTCATGGTAGGAAAAATCCGCCGCCGTGAGCGCGGCTGTTTCATTCAAGGCTGCTCGTGGAGCGAATTCTAATGAACGTGGAGAGAGAGAGAAAAAACTGACTCGTTAACCGCGTGATTTAGGGGTGTTGGGGTCAAAAAGAATCCTGGAACGAAAAGTAATGTAGGCGGGGGGGGGGAGAAAATATTCACGATAAATCAATTCATTTTGAAGCAATTAATTCCAAATATGTCAAGATGCATTTGCAAATTAAATAATTCAGGCGGTGTGAAGCTAAGAGGGTGTAAGCATCAAAACTAAAAATTTAGAAATAACCTTTGTAAATGGTAGGAGATCTGCTTTGGGGGGAGGATTGGTGAACAAACCAGAAACCCCTGGCTACACGTATCTGGTAGCCTTGGTCGGTGCTACTATACATTACAGCGGGATGCAGAAAAAACATTTTTAAGAGTTTTGCACGCTTTATACTCAAAACAAAAATGCAAGTTTCCATTCCTTGCTCTCAGGTTGCAGTCATCGTTTTGAAATATTAGTTGACAATATCCCACCGTGTCCTCTTTATAGAGCGGGGTAACATGAGAGGTTGGACTAAGGCAAAGGTTTCTTTGTTTCTCCATGTTTAATCATTTATTTAGCTGACAAGCACCATTTTTCTGCACGTATCATGGAAAATCGCACTGCTTTCCCATATCGATTAAGAGTTAGGACGTTAAGTTAAGGAGAAATCACATGGGGATATAATTTTCATCCAGATTTATTTTTTCTTTTGAATGTTCTTTTCTATATGCAGCTTACATTACGTAACTGGAATTGTTCCGTGTACTTCAGATAGGTATTTTAAAATAGTGTTCTAATTTTTTTGGCATTATTTTTAACTTTGTTGTGATAAGAGAAAAATCTGCTGATGGAGGTTTAACCTGCTATCCGCACATAACCAAGACATCCAAATATTAACAAACAAAAACCCCATCACAAAGTATCAAAATCTCGTACATCTATATACTCTGAAGAAGAAAAAGCTACATCATCATCCAAAAAAGATCTAATTATGTTTTCTCATTTCATGATCAGTTGAAGAAACAAAGGGATTGCTTTAAAAATAAATCTTAACTATTATTTCTACTTATCATAATATTTACTAATTCAAACTAAATTCGTTCAATAGTTTTGCTTCAATACGCTTGCTAGTTTTCATCATTCAATCAATATTTAGCAGTTCTTCAGTCACTAAACTTCTGCCTCTACTTTGCTACAAAATGTCTTTTTACATTTAATTTCATTTAGTTTCAACTCATCTTTTTCCTGTTTGCTAAAACCTCCGTCAAGGTGGGTAGACTTCTTTTAAGTGGAGAGTTTTTTAAAAATCATTAATGCAAAATGTAGTTTAGAATTTAACTACAAAACGAGTAGAACACAATGTTATAAACCAGGGGTTAATTTCAAACAAAAGAAGTGCAGGAGCGCTTTTGTCCCCACAACGTATTTTAAAGAGTAAAAAGTCTGAATTTTGTCTAAAATAATAGAGTTTGCGTAAAATTGAAAATAAGTGCAGTAGCTCAGCTTCCGTCAGATCCTGTGCAAATTAAGCTCTGCAATTTTTTTATAATTTCAATATCATGTTTGTAAAAAATAGGTCAAACCGCTTGTATTTTTTCTACTTTCTCAAGAACGTTTTTATTTTATTCAACCGATATATAAACAGGCTCAGACGAAATTCTTAACTATCTGGTCGAGAAAAAAAAAAGAACACATTTTGATGGTCGTATTCTACAAATAAGAAAGAAAAAGCAGTATAAATACCAAATATATCAGTCGCCTTTTTTTCTCGATCTCGAATAAAAAAATACTTTCCTCCGTGAAGTGGTATGAGACATTAAGTAATTTTCGCTTTAAAAAGCATTGTATCACTTCCGATACAATCAGGAAATCCTTCCTATTCATCAAGGGCGGATCCAGAAATGGTCCAAGGGAGGGGCGATAGTTTTTATTTCTACTAGCCACCCTTTTTTTTACCACATATCCTGGTTAACACATGTTTATTTCAAATGTTTCGGTCTTCAATTTCGAAAAAATTCCAGATCAGAGCCCCGAATCCCAACCACTTCTCATAGTATCATCGAAGAGACCATTCAAAATTGCCTTTTTTGAACTTCAAAGTCAAAAAAACTGCTGGATAAGAGTCCCTCAAGGGAGGGGCGATCGCCCCCATCGCCCCTCCCTTGTATCCGCTCTTGCTATTCATTCACCTCTTGTTCGCACGTTTTACTCCCTCTCTCGCAATAAGTGTGTTTGCTTTTTGCTCAGAAAGATGCCCCGATAACCTAAAAGTATTTCTCTGAACTTCGATTCATTTTTGACTCCTCCAGTTTTGTTCTGCGTCATGCAAGGTGCCATTTATTCACTGTAGGGGGGTTAATGATCAATTCATATTAAGAAAATGTGATTTTACGATAGAATCGTCACGATTTTTCGCTTTTGAACTCCCTCACTCATATTTTAAAGATTTATTGTATTTTTTGGTATAAAACGCAAGAAAAATTCCGAGACAAGAGTATACCGTAAAATGGGGTGTATAGGAACAGCGGGGTCAATCGGAACAAAACTTCCCAACCGTACAAAGAAATTCTTCATAAACAAACTATTGGGTGTTTTTCGCCATCAATTTTTGTTTTAGAAAGGTAAGATCATAGGAAGTAGGAAAAAATTACTTTTATCAATCTGGCAACGCTACTGTCTTCTAAGGAGGGCTGCACGTGGAATGCTAGAAAACATCACGTTTTCATAGACTGCAAAACTTCATATGCAGGAACGAACCTTCTTATGTTTTAAACCTAAGAGTGGTATGTTTCTACTATACATGTATCTGAACAACAGAATACCACATTACAATCTACAATTTTTATAAATTGTGGCATAAAAATTAAGAATTCTGAAAAATGCCATAGGAAAAAAAATTGCGGTGTGAATCGGAACACTTTGTTCTGTTGTTCCAATTCGAACTTATTTGAAGGAAACTGTTTGAAAAATCAAGATTCTAACCCCAATTCTTCTAATCAAGACAAGAACAAGGATTTATTATTGTTTATCCCTTCTCCTAAGCAACTGGATCTTAGAATGACAAAAAGTTGCAGATTTAAAAAGATTTTTGCTCCAGGAGACTTCTTTTTACTTAAAATACGAGGGAGAAAGTCATATCGACTTTATACAGCAAAAGGCCAGCACACAGACAGTGATGAATAAGCGAAAAAATATTTCAGGACAATCCCCGAAACCCAGAGATTTTAGGAAACTAAAGAAAAGGCAGAATTCATCCCAGAAGATGTTATGAAAAAACTTACGCCAAGTCACAATTGCTAGTTTTAAGGACAAGTACATATTTGTGGACGATATTAGTGACTTCCATTCATGTTAAATCTTTGTATTTCAATTCAAAAGCATTTCTTAAAATTACTTTTCATTTTTCATAAGTTCAAAATTATTTTGAATTTTGACAAATTATAAACGTTTACTGGTATCAAAATTATACTTTTATTTGACAGTAATTATCTGTTCTTATTCTCCCCCATCAATATTACTCATGTTTGTGAGATATATTACAGGTTAAATTGAAAATAATAAAAATTTAACATGTGTTCCGATTGACCCCTATCAGCGGGGTGATTCGGAACACCCATAATTTCCTATATATTTTAATAATAACTGTTCAAAATGTTTTTTCTTTGCTTGGAATATCAAGAGTATAGCAAGACCGAAGTTTTTACCCCAAAAATCAAATTTAAAAAAAAATCTTTTAACTGCTTTTTTTACAATCAAAGTTGAAAAGTGTTCCGATTCACCCCATTTTACGGTAGTTATTCATAAATAAGAAATACTAGCGGACCCGTGCCAAGCATTTGCACTTGACCATAGGCGTAGCGTGACCAAAAGTTTTGGGGGGGCACATGTCAAAAATTTCAAAAGCGCTGGTGGACTTTTGATCCCCCCCCCCCCTCTCCGAAAAAATGTTCACTAAGATTTTTCGAAAGGAAAATATTCGCTCTTATTATTCCGATGAATTGTACATACAATTTCTTCTTCTTTTTTCTTTTTTTCCCCTCAGCTGCTAGTTACCCACATTGTCGGATTTAGATTAAACCAGACAAGTCATTTAGGGGGTCAGGTAGGGATGGCTTGAGAAATCAATGTATTTACATACAGGTAGGCGTGGATTTTGTTATTTTCCGATCAAATCACATTGTTTTTGTACCCTTCGACCACCCATGAAAAAACTTAAAATGACGGGCCTGGAATTAACGGAGCCTTGAGAAAGTATGCTACCCATAGTCCCGACTACATTTTCAACAGCAGAACAGGACTCTTTTCATGTTGTGTGTTTTTTTCTGATTAAGTCCCCGTGTTTTTTCTCGTTCTTTAATGCTCTTGATTTATTTTCTTGTTCTTCTATGGATTGACGTTGTAGTAGCATGGATATTAGAAGAGCAATAGAATGATCTTTTTTTATTAGGGTGCAGACTGCTGATTATCCCTAATTTTGGAAGTCCGGGGTGGGGGCGTCCCTCCGGGAAATTTTTTGAAAAATAGGCCTAAAATTCTGTATTTTGAGGCCTTATATAAAGTAGTTGAGACTAAAAATACGTGAGGAAAAACGAGGTAAACAAAAACTTCTTAAAAATTTTACACTCGATCAAAATAATGTCTTGTGCTTCCACAAATCGCTGACATTAACATTAATCAACACGGAATAAGAGCGAAAGAGAAAAAGGATGGGATAACAAATATTAAATCTGAGAAATAGCTGAAATGTTGCACATTTAACTAAGTTATTTTCAGGGGTAAATGCAATATCAGTTAGGATTGCCTTTGACTGTAGTGACCCAACTTGGTGTCCAATATAGGAAGAAATAGATCACTCTTTGTAAAAAAAAAAAGGAGAATATAGACAAGGAAAAAAATAGTCTACGTAAAATGCACTCATTAAAATTATGAAAACGAACGAACAAACGTGGCGACGCGTCGCCACGTTTGTTCGTTCTTTTTTCGTTTGTTTTTCGTTGAAGCGTCGCGACGCTTCAACGAAACGCTTTAACGAAATAAATTAAAATTATATCAATAAAAAAAAAACAAAATTGAAGCAAAAAAAAAAGTTAAAACAAATATCTTTACTCAATTAGGAAAAAGTTATATGACAATGACAAAAGTTTTGAAAAAAAGAAGAAAAGAAGAATGCATTGTGAAGACTATCATAAGCAAAAGCATAAGTATACTTAAGTTTGTCATAGCTTATAAGTACAAGCACGTTCTTAACAATGTAGCTAAGTACCGCACGAACAACATAATGTAAAATAGTTTCAAAACATGAATAAATGATGTATTTTTCTTTATTATGCATTATGGGAGATTTTTAGTTTTTAACCAGCATTTAGTTTCTCTTTGATAAGTTATGACTGACAAATGCTCGAAAAAAACGCCTAAAAGTTGAAATTTTTGATTTGGGAAGATTAAAAATTAATTCTGTGCTAAAATCCATATTTTATTATAAAAATTTACTTTTCACTGCACTATACAAGATAAAGCGATCGTCTTTTATCTTTCTCTTACAATGACCCAGATTTTGTGAAAAAAGTATTTTCTAGTTAATTTTTTTTTAATATAATAAGCAGTGACATATAATTATGAAATTTATGCCTGGAAAAGGTTCATATGAGGCAGTTAGAAGCAAAAGGGGTGTAAGTGCCAAAATTAAAAATTTGTAATAGTAAAGTAAATGGTAGGAGACCTCTGATCTCTTTTGGGGCAAGAGATGGTTCTAGTAGTCCTGGTAAATGCTGATCTATAGTATGACTCGGAAAACTTTTTCCAGTCAAAGCCTACAAAGGTCTAATCTTTAAACGTGTTTCCTCAAAACTTGAATTTTCCTTTTACATACCTTTGCTTCTCATTGCCTCATACAAAATAGCATGATTTATGATTCCACACTTTTCCGAATTAATATTTTAAAAATAATGCAACAATCATGGAGGGAAAAGGTCAGGATAAAATATGGCGCACGGAAAGGGGTGGGGTACACATCTTAGAGGCTTTGCATTAAACATTATTGGCAATCCTAAAGATTGTTTTGACTAAAAAAATTCCTTTCAGATGGTAGTTCTGGCTGCGTTAGCGGTTAACCGGTAACGAAAACTGAAATAATCTTTCTGAAGATTTTCGTCTCTGTTTCGGAAAAATAAAGAGCCAAACATTGAAAATTTTAACAGTGGGCCTACATTCCCTCTTGCCCCCCCCTCAAACATGCGGGTGTAATACTTAAATAAAATAAATGAAAAAACAAACAAACAAAAAAACTAAATGAAACTTTGAGTATGATTTTCGTTTCGATTTTTCAAAACTTCAGGTTTAAAATTTTAAGTGTCCATTAAGTTGGGGGGGCACGTGCCCCCCTGTGCCCCCCCCGACGCTACGCTTATGCACTTGACAAAAGGAATACAAAAACCCGTTATTTAAAGTACTTCTTTGAATTGCAGCAAAAATGCGAGCTATTTGTTTATTTTGCTCTGATAGCGGTGAAAAACTTTTTAAAATGATATTTTCCGTTTACCTTTTGAAGTTTGATGAAGTACTACTAAAACTATGATGTACCCACAAAAAAAAAAAAAAAAAAACCCTTAAGAAATAATATGTAAATACGGAAAGTTGAATTAGAATTCTGCTTAAGAGCAAGAATTGAGAGAGTGTCACGCCTGTGATTCATGACCTCTCAGATTTTTTCCAAAAAATTACCAAATGTTTATTATCTTATTGAAAGACCAAATCCAGAATGTTTTGCTCTAAAGTTGAGTTGTTTAGTTTTTATGGACCCCTAAAGTTGAAGGTGCGGCATCAAAAATTAAGCGGATTTTCAAGACATGGAAGTTGCTGTGAGCCAAAACCCTTACCAGGAACTGTTTAACTCCAATTTCTTTTTGAATATGGAATATAGAAGGTTGAAACTTTACAAAATGAACGTTAAATTTGTAGTACGTTGTTGCCGTAAGGTCAGTGAAGGCCCTCAAAACAAGGCATTTTTGACGTTTTATAGCGTTTTTGAGGTCCAAAAAACAGCTTGTACATTTCAGTTGGCACGGCAAAAAGTAGTGTCGTTTGAAAGACCAGTGTAAGAACTTTAAAATAATGTATAAATAACCGAGGAAAGTTCAACGTGCTTTTAGTTGCGTAAGGCCGAAAT